>WSYH01014112.1:0-13077 GCA_036426205.1 Ascaphus truei
AATTAATGAAAGTCTCTATAGTGTGATTGGATGGGGGTGGATTGAAAGAACTCTTGTTCTTGCATTCTGATGTTAATAGATGGAAGTTTGTGTTGATATCTATATCATCAAAGGGGGGTACAGAATCAAATGTATGTTCGGCAAAAAATCCCTTCAGTCTCAATGATCTGTTCCCCGAAATGTTACGTTGCCCCCTGCTGCTTCCCCATTGTTTGTACCCACCTATGTGTTGTCTTGACCCTACTGTGTTTGTACCTTATTCACTGCCCTCTCCCCCCTCCATTATTCCCTTTGTTTTTGCCCGTTTTATTATTGCATGTTATCAATTTTTGATGTAGTGGGTGTGGTTCTTATACTGGTGGTATGTATTACATATGCATTATCCCTTTTCATTTGTTCTATTATCTAAAGATGTGTGTGCTGGGCTTTGTGTTATTTATATTGTATATTGGAGGTATTGGGTTCTCCGTAGTACGTTGCACCCTGCAAATATTCTTTTGCCTTCTAGTGTGTGCTGTATATAATTTTTCTGTTCTGTTATATTTACCCACAGATATACGAGCACCACACAGATTTGATCTATAGGCCATATGTCTGAATCACGGGAAATACCTATACCCCATACTGACGTAAATGTCTTTGCCTATACAGATATAGACGCAAGCCGTATAGCAACATTATGTTTGGGGAATAGAGATTTCCTTCAGGAAAACAATCCTGATGATTATTCAATCAATTTGGAGTGTAAACTTAAACACAAACTTAACCTTGAATTACATGCCACCACATTAGCGGAATACTATCGTGTAAAAAGGATACCTAGGGTTGCAGATAATATGGATTATTGTACTAAATGAGAAGGAATACTGAATAAGTGTTCCCTTGATCTTATTATTCTGACCTGTAGACGGACATTCACAGAGGTACACAATTGGAGTCGTTATAATGTGAAATTATAATAGGCTTTATTGTGCCTTTTCCTTTTCATCAGGAATTTATCCAAATACAGGGGGGAACAAAGCTTCCATTCACTTGGGAGTATTTCTAGTGAACTCCTATGCAATTAATTCACATCTCCGTTAGTTAAGCAATTCTCCCAACCCCAAACACATAGCATGCAATAAGCAGATATAAGCAGTCTTTTAAGAATGAAAGTCTTATCTGTTCCTTGTGGTTTGGAGGGAAAATCTTCACTTTCCCTGCTTCAGCTCCCTTGTCTCCAGGGTTGGTCAGCATACAGGTTTAGAAGTTATCCCTGTGTCTTGTAAGCAGCTCTGCGGTTTCTTCTGGCAGGGCTCAAGACTGTTGTGAGAGTCAAAGACAATCTCATGATATTCCGCCTTATTCATGATAACCAATGCACCCCCCTTATCCGCTGGTTTTATAATTAATCTCGTGTTAGACTCCAATTCTTTAATAACATCTAGCTCTCTTCTAGATAAATTAAACGCTTTATGTCTATTTTTACGTTTTAATAAAGAGGCCACATCCCTTTCAACCAAATTAATGAAAGTCTCTATAGTGTGATTGGATGGATTGAAAGAACTCCTGTTCTTGCATTTTGCTTTTAATAGATGGAAGTTTGTGTTGATATCTATATCATCAGAGGGGGGTACAAAATCAAATGTATGTTTAGCAAAAAATCCCTTCAGCCAAAATGATATGAAGAACCGAGCAAGTTCAACTTGTAAATCCCTAGCATTAGTTAAATTTGTAGGGACAAAGGATAATCCCTTATTGAGCACCCTAACCTGGTCATCAGTCTTTGTAATGTCAGAAATATTGATCACCAGCAAGTCTGCGACCGGGTCGACATCCCTCTCTGTTGTTTCCCTCGTCCGGTGATGTTTCCTCCCCGCCCTCCGGAGAAGGGAGAGAGGAGATAAGATACATGGGGGTGGTGTGTGTTCTCTAGCAGGGTTTCTAAGAATGTTACTGTGTTGCTTATGTGCCAATCGATCTTGTCTAATAAAAACTACAACTCCCATGATCCCCTACCTGTGAGCATGTGCAGTAGAGCATAGGGCTGTGACCCGGATGTAGTAGGCAGTGAAGTGCACACAGACAGTCCCGTGAGAAATGCAGAGGATCTGTGAGTGATGTAGCAATGCGAACTCACTTACTGTGCTGCCCTGTCTGCAACAACCCGCCCACCCGGAGATTTCAGGGACAAACCCGGAGCCCGGAGAAGGGGATGCCAAACCCGGAGTCTCCGGGTGAAACCCGGAGAGGTGGCAACCCCGATTACAACCCTTATTCCACCTGTTTATTGCACATCCTTACTGTACATGCGATTTACACTCCTCTCTACTTCAGCGCATCTGCAGTGTCAAGGAACTATATTATATCCACATGTTGACCACAACTGGCCCCATAGGCCGTTAGATGGACAGTTGTGGTGTACATTAAGAGACAATAGTCTGCAGAGTTCTACATTTTCCACGTCCTTCCCAATCCCAAATAAAACACGAGCACACTAAATCCACAGCTTCTAGATCAATCATGGTGATACGCAGTCGTTGAAAATGGAAGAGTTGTGACTTGTTTCACACAGTCCATACTGTCCATACTGTACCCCCAGCATATAAAAGAATTTCCCGTTAAGAATGCATACATTGAAAAGTTAAATACAGTAGATTCCTTTATGAAGTCTTCCATGTGTTGAAAGAATGTTCACAAGCAGGTAACCAGAGAATTTGCTGGAGAATACCTTCAATCACATTTACTATCTATGTATTTATCCAAACACAGGGGATTAAGTTGCAATTCCTTCAAAAATGTATTTTGATAAAATATGAGGAATTGGACCTTTAAAATTAAAGGAACAGAGAAAGAGGAGCAGCTGTACGAGTCCAAAATAAAATAAAAACAAAAGGTCCAAATACCCTGGGCTGCTGACTGACAGTACTTTTAATGTGTTATCACTTCACTGCTCATCACACACAGAGACACTTAAGAAAGGATAGCTAGGTCAAATGTCAAAAAAAGAAAAGCTAGTGAAACAACATGGGTGGACATGGTTCAGAGAGGAAACACAAGGCATGAGAGCAGCATTTTGTGTGATAAAGAGAATTCAAGAGTATCTGTCAATTGTCGTAATTTTATTGACAACATAGGTGAGGTGTCTTCAAGCACTTCAAGAAACGTGAAAATAAAGATGAAAAAGGAGAGGAGCAAAGAACAAGATAGGGGGGGGGGGGAGAACAATGTTTGCTTTTGTTCCACATTACTTCGCTGCCAGATAAAAGATGCTGCACAGTGTAGCACTGAAATCGGTGACCCTACAAAACACAGTGCTTTGACTGCGCACACAAAAACACCTGAAGGCTTTGAAAAGCAAAAGAAAATATACTACATCATTACCATTATACATCGCTTTTATGTATATGGTGTCTTAAGAGGTTGTGATAGACATACATATGGGCTGCTAATCCCATTATTATCATTATTTTACTTCTACTTACAAAAGAAAATAAAGAGAGAAAGACATTACTGCCAAAATAGTCTTTTGAAATGATTACGTTTCTTTGTTGTTGATTCAATATCCAGGAATTTGCTTACAATGTTCTGGTTATGCAGCTAAATGTAAATGCATCTCACCCCACAATCCCCCCCGCACAGAGCTATAGGAGGAAATAGAAGATCTAGATAAGGTCAGATTTTCAGGATCTCTCTGCTTCAGCGCACATGGCTCAAGCAGTGGCACAGTCATTATGATTGAGCCACCTGTGCTGAAGCAGGGATATCCTACAAAACCGACATTGGCCACCCCTGATATAGATGATCACTGTTTCACTGTGGTTGCTCGTTCTGGAAGTGCCTTGAACATTTTTCCCAACTCTGCGGGAGCACTTATTAAAAAGTCTACTTTCTGCTCACTTATGTTGATCTGGAGAAAGAATTTTAGTTGCAATATGTTAACTGTTTACTACAGGGCCCTACAACACAAGAAATAATGATATTTATCTGATCGAGACTTGTTTTAGAACATGCAAAAATTGTAAATGCATGAATCCAGTTGAGCTAATACGCTACATTAATTTCAATATCTACTGTACGTCATCGTGTTGTACAGCAATATTCTTATTCTTGAGACAACCTATTCTTCCTTAATCCTCTTTTATTTACCTCTAACTTACTGAAAATGATGTATTTCAATCATCTAGTCACTTAGGTATTTTTAAACATGGGAAACTGGAGTTTTGAATTATGGCTCTACATGGGAAATGTCACGTAGGTATCATTTACGTTGAATAAATTGTAGTCTTTTTGTCAAAAACTACTTTTTTTTTTTTTAACAATCTTTTTTCCTTTATTGGAGACAGATAAAAGTTGGTACATTCAGGGGTTACAATCAGTACAGTATTTAACAATCGGATAGGATTAAGTTGACTTGGTTGTGTTCTATGGAGACAGTCTCAATAAAGCCTTTTCTCAGTTTTGTGTCAAAAAAGAGATGGGAAGGGGGGAGACTCAGGTTGGATAGGGAGTTCCTCTCTTATTATCAGTGCCGGGGGGTAAGTGAGGGGAGATGGGTTATTTTTTGTAATTGTGTCTAGTCTGGTGTCGAGATTCCTAGACTTATCCATGGTTCCCAGGTGGGTCGCGTGGTAATATCTGACCACATCTGGTACTCCTAGTCCACCCCTCGTTTTAGCTGCTAAGAGCACTGACCTCGGGACTCGGAGTTTCCGATACTTCCATATAAATTGCATTATTTGCTTTTAAATATCTTTTAGGTCGGCTAACGGTATTGGGATTGGAAGGGTTTGGAAATAGTATAACAGTCGGGGAAGGATATTCATTTTAGCGGAGACGATTCTGCCGAACCAGGAGATCTGGTATGTATTCCATGTCTATAGGTCTCTCTTGATTTGACTAAATAGGGGGGGATAGTTTGTTTTATTTCTGGTAGAGTGCTCTGACCCCCTCTAGAAACGGGCCTGAGAAGCCAAATTTGAGCAGGGTTTTGTCTAGGAAGGTCCATTTGATCCGATTAAAGGCCTTCTCGGCGTCTAGACTGAGGATCATGGCTTGGAGTTTGTTGAGATGCACGTGGTCAATGATATTAAGAGGGTGTTATTTTCATACGACCTGTCTCTTGGTGGTTTCAGCTTGGGAGGGAGGAGAGGGGGAGGATTCCCTTGCCCAAAAGGAGTTCAGGGGGCCGGCGTCCCTGTCCGCACGGGCGCCTCGGTGCTGAGTCTCCTGGCTTTCGGGATGAATGGCCGGGGGGGAGAAATAGTATGAGGGGGGGAGGTTTTTTTTCCCCTCCTTTTTTCCCCCCCTCGGTGGAATTGCGCCATTGCGCACGTGCGGGCCTTGCCGTCCTGATCTTGGGACTCGTTCCTCGGAGCTGATGACGTTAGCGACTTCTCCCCGGCCCATGGTGGACCCGTTGGCGGATGAATCTACTTTGCTATCTCAGCGGAGATAGGCCCGTCCTCTGCTGGCTTGTGGTGGGGCTCCGTACGGCTCGGGGCGGACAAGGTAAGGATAGGGGGTGCTTGTGGTAAGGAGGGTTGAGAGAGGGTAGTGCTGGAGGGATAGACCAAGTGGGGCGAGAGGTCAGTGTGGTGTGGAGGTTTGGTTGAAGCACGCGGGTCAGCTATCTTGTTCTTGCGAGGCAGGCTTTGTTGCTCCGTGGGTCTTTTGGCTGGCGATTCGTTCCGACGCTCTTGGTGTTTCCGCCGGGTCTGCTCGTAGTGCTCTGGGGGGGCTTCTCTCTCTCTCCCCGTCTCTTCGGCTGGGGACTCCTATCGCCTCGAGGAACTCCTTGATGTCGTCAGGATCGGTGATGGTGAAGAACCGCCCATTCCTCGGGACAACGAGCTTGAAGGGGAAGCCCCAGCGGTAGGGGATTCCGCGGTCCCTGAGAATTGTCGTGAGGGGTTTCATCCCTTGTCTTTTCAGGACGGTCCATGTGGAGAGGTCGTTGAATACTTGAATCGTGTAAGTATCCGTTTTGATGCCGCCATCCCTTCTCGCAGCTGCAGAGATCTTTTCTTTAGCCGTGTATTTGTGGAACTTCATAATGACATCCCTTGGGCGCTTTGGGTCTGGCGATTTAGGGCCAAGGGCTCTGTGCGCCCTGTCGAGTTGGAGCTCGTGTTCTGTGAGGTCAGGTACCAGCTTTAAGAAAACGTTTTTGAGGTAAGTTGGTAGTGATTCTGGGGGGACCGTCTCGGGGATACCTCTGAACCGCAGGTTCTGCCTGCGGTCCCTATTTTCGTGATCTTCAATGGTGGATTTTAGCTCGGCAATTTCGTGGCCCATTCGCGCCATGTCATCCTCTAAGTTTGAGTGGGAATCTGCTATCGTTGCCATTTTCGCCTCCACTTCGTCTCGGGAGGGATATATTCAGTGCCTCCTCCAGATAGTGTCCAGTTGTTTATCCTTGTAGTCTGAGGACTCCTGACTTTAATTCATACTAATAATTATGGCGAGATTGGGCAGGCGAGAATGTCGGGTTAGCTAGGGTAGAATGCGTCGTCCGCGCAAAAGAGAATTTTCGTAGTTTTTGTCAGCTATAGCTACACCTGTGCATGTTGGGGTCTGACTCTCTAAATTGTGCGCGGACGCCCAAGTTGTGTTCTATATGATAGTGCGAATAGCCCAATGGGGGATAGGGGGCCCAGGCAGACGCCTGCTATGGGATTCGTTTTTATAATGCTGGTACGGACGCTGAATTGTCCTCCCGGTATGAAGTTTAAGTATAGCCCGTGGGGTTCTGGTAGAGGGTCCCTCCTGACCCTCTAGAAAGGGCTCTGAGAAGCCAAATTTGGACGAAGTGGTTTCTGTCCTAGGAAGGTCCAGTTGATACGATCAAAGGCCTTTCGCGCGTCTAGACTGGCAGGAGCGATACATCGGCTGGATGTTTGTCTTGAGATGCACGTGGTCAAATGATATTAATAATCTTCGCTGGTCGATGTCGAGGCCTGTCTTACTTGACACAAATCCCACTTGGTACGTATATGAATTAGTGCTGGGTGAGAATAGGAATTTTAATTTATTTAAACCGCGCTTGTTTTAGGATCTGACCTAAGAGTCTTAAGATATGTGTTAAGAGGGAATTGGGTCTGTAGCTACTGCATTGCGAGCGGGTCCCTTCCTTCCTTGTGTATGTAATTGCTTAGTGTTGGCCAGCTGTAATTGTCCTGCCTGAAACGGGCTCATTCTCAGGAAGGAAAGAGTGAACATATCAGAGTAGAAAGGGGGGAGCAGCGGCATGCCTAATTTTTTATGTAATAGGCGCTTGTGAGAAGAAAGAAACCGTCTTGGGAGACCAGGAGGTTTGGCTATCTAAAGGCGTGCCTTATGGCTTTGTGCTATCCCTCATGTTGATCTTACCATTTAGGCTTGAGTTCCTCTTCCGGAGAGATGAGTAGATTACATCTTGCCTTAAAATAAGTGCGACGATATAGTCACGTCTACTGGCAGGCTTGGTTGGAGGGGGTGAAGAGACCTGTAGAGATCTGTAGAATATTTCGCAATTCTTGGGCTATTTCCTTTCTACGATATAAGTTGGGTGGCCCTCCTTATAGTTGGATTTAGTAGATAATGTGGCCCTTATTTTTATGGCCCGTTAAGTTGATGATGCTTAATATGTTTATCAGCTTGTTGCCTGTGTCATAATACTTCTCGGTTGGACCATTTAAGTTATTCTCTCCACCTCTCTAATTGGGACTGTATTAAGTTCGGTCCTAGTTTTTTCAAGGGTATTCTGAGTAGTTTGTTTATTGGAGCCGTGACTTCTTTATGCTGCCGCTGTGTTCCAAGCCGATGTCTATTTTTTCAGTGTAGCGTCTTTTTGCATTTTAGTTTCTGACTTTTTTATAGATGCTAGGGAGGTTAGATACATCTGATTTGAGCTTGTGCGGCCTTCCCACAGTGTTGACGCTAGGGGGATCTGACCTTATAAGTTTTGTTGTTCAAAGCAACATATTTAGTGCTGTGGAATCGTATCCTACTTGTTTGGTGGGTTCGTTCAGAGAAGTAAGGGTATCCATTGAAGTTTCAATTATAGGTAGGTTGTGTTTCACAAACGGAGAGTTGGCTGGAGCGAGAGGAGATGTAGGAGTCAATCAATACTTAGGCGGTGGTCAATGCAGTTACATACTGACAACGTTATTGCGTCCTATATTGGAGATGCGGAGGACGCCTCGGAAGAGGATCATTTGTGTGTCAACCTATAGAAATAGTGTTGGCATCAGCGAGTATTATTGGTGCGGGGCCGAGAAGCAACGTATATCCCTCTGGAGACATAGCTGGCCCAAAATATCTGGGAGAGGCAGAGAAATTTTAAGACCTCTCATAATGTTTCTGTCGCCTATTTGGTTGGGTGTCTGGCTACAGATTGGTTTGTGGTGAACGCCGTTGCGTGCGTTCTATCCTGAATGCAGGGCGATAGGGCCATGTATTGAAATCGCCCAAATATGAGCCAACGAAGCTAGATGACAATTGTGATGATCCCCCCCCCAGGAGAGTATTAAGCAGGACTTGCGATAAATTGAACTTGATTTCGTTTGGAGCCGTATATATTTATTAGAAAAATAGGGTTCCAAGAGGGAACCTTGTATGTGCATACGTATTCGGCCATCTGGACGTCTCGCGTTAATCTTGCTGACGAGGGCAATAGCAACACAGCGGTAATCTTTTATTAGATGCGCTACTCACTACTTTTTTTAGCTGGGAGTGAGGGCGATAGCTAGGCCTGGGAGAAAGGTCTGCTTGATCGTTTTGCCGGGATATTAGAAGTTAAATAGTGTCTCTTGTAAGCTATGATATCGCTCCCGCGACGGTTTTTAAGTTACTGAGAGTGCGCTAACTTACGTTTTTATTATGTTGAGTTGAGTCTTTAAATTTAGGGGAAGTGATTTTAATTGTGGATGAAATTTTATTGTGGGGTCGCTGCTTCCAAGGATGTGAGATGCCTGGACTCCCGTATTTATCATGCACGGAGTTGACGTTTTTTGATTATTGGGGTGGGGGTATGGTTGTCCAGCGGCCCCGCAATAGGTTCAGTGGCTGAGTCATTGGGTCCCTGAGGAGCCCTAGCTCGGCGGGGGGGTTGGGTGTGGTCGTGGGGAGGGGAGTGACCGGGGGAGAACGGGGGAAGATAGGCGAGGAGGGACACACAAGAGGAAGTAAGAAGCTGGGCTTTTCTGAGGGCCATTTGTTTTAACCCATGTGGCACCTTCGTGTCCAGCTCGAGGTTGAAGGGCGGAGTCCCCGCCGGAGATCTTTCCGGGACGTCGTCGTGGTTTAGACTTACACTGGATCGCGATTGGAGGTCCGGCCACCCTCCTCTTTAAGGTTGGACAGGTGGGGGCTGCCGGAGACTGAGCGGGGGGAACGAAGGGGGGTATTGAGGTGGGTATGGCCTGGGGAGAGATTTGTGTTCTCTAGTCTGAGGAGCTTTGTGGAGGTGCGTGGGTGGGGGCGGGGGGGGAAAGGGAAAGGGTGCGGAGGAGGTTGAGAGAGTTACGGGGGGAGGGCAGCGGGGGGGGGGGGGGAGTGAAAGTGGGGTGCGGAGTGGGTGTGAGGGGCCGGGCTAGGAAGGAAGGAGGAATTTCTGGGGCAGGTGAATGGAGACGTATAGGGTGCAGAGGATAATTCATGGGTTAATCTCCAATGCACCTCCCTACGCCAGTTCTCCTTCGTAGTGATATATCCTTTATAGGTTTGCATACTATGAGCACCTGTGTTTAAAGATATGTATCTCAGCTGTCGAATTCTCACTCTGTCTTAGCCATTGCCACGATGGAGTGAGATTTCGGGTACCAAGCGCGTGTGTAGGTTTTCTACTGTAATGGGGAAGGAAAAATGTGAACTAGCGCTAAAGTGTAATACACAGTTGTGATATTCAAATTTGATACGAAAGGTTGGCGCCGGTGATAATGCCCAGTACGGCAACAGAATTGAAAACTAATAAATAAAGAAACCTGCGCGCCAGATAGTCAGTGCAGAATGTCTGACTCTCAGGGAACACGCCACACTTGCTCGACAGACCATGCAAAGCAAAATGAACACAAACAACAAATCATAGCGCAACACTGATAAGGTATAGCAGTATTGAACTAATACAAATAAACAGTAGAATTCTAGCGATAATTAAACAATTTTTTATTATAAAAAGAACTATGCCAGACCGACTATGGCAAATACAGGAATCCTTGTATTTGCCATAGTCGGTCTAGGCCATAGTTTCTTTTTAATAATAAAATATGATTTTAATTATCGCCTAGGATAGGATTTTAATGGTTATGTGTATTAGTTCCAATACTGCTTACCCTACAGTGTTGCCGCGCCATGCATTTTGTTGTTGTGTTACTTTCTTGCATGAGCTCTGGCAGTCGAGCAAGTGTGCGGTTCCTTGAGAGCTTACAGACATTTCCACTGACGATCGGGGCCAGGTTTCTTTTATTTTAGGTTTCTACTGCCTGACTTTATCTGGTGCAAGTGAGGGACCGGTAGCGTCGATATGTGTGGAGAGGAAGGGGGGAGGGGTGGTAAGGGCGGGGGGGGTGGTGGTTGCGGGGGGAGGGGGAGAAGAGGAAGGGGGGAGAGAAGGATCGATGGAGTAGGGGGCTAGCGTGGAATGTGAGGGGGAAGGGGATGACCGTGAGGGGTCGTCTGGAGAGGGGAGCAAGAGCTAGCTTTGGTTAATGAATCTCGTCTATTACATCGAAACTTTTAGTGCTGTACAATATACAGTTACTGAGATTACATTGTTAGGCAAAGGCATAAGAAAAAAGGAAAATCACAGCAGTGTGTATCTCAGACACTCATTCCCTCGTTATCCTCGTGGTAAGCTAGGGAGATCATGGCCTACCTTTAATGAGAGCGTTCTCTCTGGTTTTGGTGTTAGTCGGGGGTGGCAGGACAGGTGAGGGGGGATGAAGGTTCAATCGGGAGGCCCTTGGGAGGGGGGGGGTGGGGGTTGTGTGAGGGGGGGAGGGTGCGGAAAGGGTGGGGGAGGGGGAATGAGGGGGAGGCGGTGGGTAGTGCGGTGGGGAGGGACGGAGAGGTGGGGGAAAATGGCGTTTGCTGAAAGTAGTGCAGGACTGGCCGGGGGGTGATGCCGGGGGTTTGCGTAGGGGGATAGAGGAGGAGTGTGGGGGGGAGGGGAGAAGGGAGCGGGGGAGAGGATGGGAGTAGGCGGCTAGGGATGGCGGGTCGGTGGGGTGGTAAGGTGGGAGGGGTAATGGATGGGGGGGGAGTGAGAGAGCTTGGGTTTTAATGAACTGCTTCAATATTCATCTACACATTTACTTGCAGTTGCACTATACAGAGACTGGGTATATTCTAGCCACAGTGTAAGCGCAGAAGAAGGAAAATCCAGCAACCATGTTCTAATCCCAGGACTCTCATTCCCCTCGTTTATTTCTCTTTTTTGTCAGAGAGGAACTTCAATGCTAACAATATTGAGAAGTACATTTATGACCGGGTTGTGCGGTGTGCATATGTTTTATTGTAAGACCCGTTGACTCTTGAATGATTATCCGTGATAGTAGCGGAACGGGCGAGGGAGCTAGAGGGGGGGGGGGGGGGAAAGCAAGGAAGGGGGGTCGGTGGGGGGGGAGCTGGCTTCAGCTCTCTAGCGCATGTATTTTTCAATTATGGGATCTTTTTGATGGTGCCGTTGTGAGTGCTGATCACCTCTGTTATGGAGTGTTTAATTAACATTCTTTAACCAACTATGAGGTCTTTGCGCCCATGTACTAGGCATATATCGTAGTGCCGAATCTGTTCTTCAGGGGGCGCGGGGGGGGGGGCAGCCGGATGACTCTCGGTAAAATTTGGGTTTGTCATTCACGTTGTTAGTGGCATCTCCTAATGCGGCAGGTTCGCGACCCCATAAGCGTAGTTGTTAATTTGATTCTTTGCCATTGTAACGGGCCTCAAGCAGTTTCCAGGGTCCCAGGTGTTCGGGGGTGGGGACAGGGGAGGGGATGGCGCTTGGGTAGAACATCGCCGGTACCTTTAGCGCGGTTGTCGGGCGGGGTGGGGAGAGTGGGTGGGAGGAGGTGAGGGTGTTATTTACATACGACCCTGTCTACTTGGGGGTTAGACATTGGGGGGAAGAGGAGGGGAGGGAAGGATTCCCTTGCCCATAAAGGAGTATCAGGGGCGCCGGCGGCCCTGTCGCCGGCGGGCGCCATTGTGCTTGAGTTCTCCTGGCTTTCCGGAATGAAAGGCCGGGGTGGAGAAATAGTATGAGGGGGGGAGGTTTTTTTCTCCTTTTTCCCCCCCTCCGGTTGGAATTGCGCCATGCTCACGTGCCGGCGCCTTGCGTCCTGCATCTTGCGGACTCGTTCCTCGGAGCTGATGACGTTAGCGACTTCTCCGGCCGCCATGGTTAGGCCGTCCCGTCTTCTGGTCGGATGAACTCCTTTGCTATCTCAGCGGAGATAGGCCCGATCCATCTGCTGGTTGTGTGGCTCCGTAACGCGCATCGGGCGGACAAGGGTAACGGATAGGGTAGAACGGGCGCTGGGGGTGAGTGAGGGGTGGGGGGGAGTAGGGGATGTTGGGGGGGAGGGCAATAGGGAGTGGGGCGGGAGTGGGGAGGCTGATACGGGGCGGGGGGGAAGTGGGGGAGAGGGGGGGACTGGGTTCTAGCTGGGAGGTTAGGGGGATGCGGGAATTTCCGATGCTTGTGGTAATGGAGGGTGATATGAGGGTAGTAGCCTGGAGGGATAGTATCAAGTGGGGCGGAGAGGTCAGTGTGGTTGTGGAGGTTTGGTGTTGATTAAAGACGCAGTGGTCAGTCCATCTTGTCGTTGCTGAGGCCAGTGCTTTGTTGCTACCCCTGGTCTTTTGGCTGGCGATGTGTTCCCGACGCTCTGACGTGTTTCCGCGGTCGTCTGTAGCTATGTGACTCTGGGAGGCGGGTTCTCTCTATCTCCCGTCTCTCGCTGGGGACTCACTATCGCTCGAGGAATCTCCTTGATGTCGTCAGATCGTGATGGTCTGAAGAAACCTGCCCGCTCCCTCGGGAAAACAGAGCTTGAGTGGAAAGCACCTGCAGCGGTAGGGGATTCCGCGATACCCCTGAGTATGTGTGAGGTGTTG
>WSYH01014113.1:0-11984 GCA_036426205.1 Ascaphus truei
CGTTCTTGTTATCCGGAGCCGCGTTCTTGTTATCCGGAGCCGCGTTCTTGTTATCCGGAGCCGCGTTCTTGTTATCCGGAGCCGCGTTCCTGTTATCCGGAGCCGCGTTCCTGTTATCCGGAGCCGCGCTCCTGTAATCCAGAGCCGTATTCCTGTTATCCGGAGCCATACTCATATTAAATCTACCACCTCCTCCACTCAACTCCCCCTAATGCCCTCCAACCAGTAAAATGCCCGTCTCCACCTCCTCAAACCCTCCTAATACAGATAACTGCCCCTCCTAATACAGAGAGAACTGCCCCTCCCCACCTCCTCATTCACAGAGAACTGTCACCCTAACACCAGTAACTGCCCCCCCCTGTCATCTCCTAATACACAGTGAGGACTGCCCCCTAACCCAGTAACTGCCCCCTAACCCAGTAAGTGCCCCATCCCACCACCTAATACACCAAACAACACAGAGGAACAGCACGTCACCATTTAGAGTCATATTTGGCCGAATTCATTTGGAGGCCGCACGTGGGAGACGCGGGCGTCTTTGAGTCACTGTTGAAAGCAATTAAAGGTTTTTGGCCTCCAAAAATGCTTTGTTTTCAATAATAAATAAGTTGTTACTTTGTTGTTTTTTTTATTCAACAAAAGTTTTTATTAAGCACTTGATACATGCATATAACAATCTTTCAGCCCATTGTCTGGGAAATCAGTATCCACAGCACTCGATTTAGGTAACATCTACAATAACTGTACAGACTGGGGAGACGGACAGACATACCGACTTACAACACGAGAGGGGGAGGGAGGGGGAGGGGGGGCTGCAGTCTAGAGGTTCTCTTTCGAGGAGTCGATATCGCTGGTCCTACTTATGGGGGATCTGCGCGGGTGTGTATTTGCTTCCTTAGCCCATGCTCCGGCCCATTTGTAGTCGGCCCTACCGGTCTTGTGCTACCTATTGTCAGTTCTGATCCATCCAAGGAGAATGCATTTCTCATTATCAAAGCAGTATAGTAGTGGCATCTATCCCTGGGATATCTGTTTGGGCAAGCCAGGGCACCCACACTTTGAGGAAGTTTGTGCCGGTGTCATTTACCATGCTCGTCAGCTGTTCCATCCGGCAAACGTACCAGATTCGGTTCCGCATTTTTGGGATGTAGGGTACTTCTGGTTGCTTCCATAGTGCTGCGATCTCGCACCTCAGGGCCGTGGCAAAATGTGCAATCAATTTATGGTCAGATCTGTTTAGGCCCCTGGTGCGCCATCCCAACAGGAGCAGCCAGGGGTCCAAAGGGACCTCGCGGCCAAGCAAAGTCTGCAGCCAGCTTCTAATGTCTTCCCAGATCGGGGCCACCTTGGTGCAACCCCACAGCATATGTAGCAAGTCTGCCTGTTCCCCACATTGTTTTGGGCACAATGGGGGGTAGTCCTTGACAAACTTAGCCAATCTTTTCGGGGTAAGATACCAACTCATGAGGACCTTATATGCATTCTCCTTCAATGTGGTGCAGATAGAGCTCTTTGCCGCTGCCAGAACTATAGTGTCCCAGTCCTCGTCCTCTAACGTCTCCCCTAAGTCCTCCTCCCATCTAGTCTGTTACTTTGTTTATAATGAAATAATAAATAAGTTTTTAATTAAATAAGTTGTTTTGAATATGGCTCCGGATAGCAGGAAAGTACCGATTTTTCTTCTCTTTATGGGGCATGCTTCCTTGAGTGTTTCTATTATGGGGGTTTTGGTTGAGTTCCAGTTTTCATTTACATAGTTACACAGTTACACAGTTACACAGTTACACAGTTACACAGTTACACAGTTACATAGTCGATGAGGTTGAAAAAAAGACTTCCGTCCATCAAGTTCAACCTATGCTAAATTTAGACAACAGATACTTTATCCTATTTCTATACTTACTTATTGATCCAGAGGAAGGCAAACAAAAAACCCCATTAAGGGGAAAAATAAATTCCTTCCTGATTCCAAAAATTGACAATCGGATTAATCCCTGGATCAACATCCTTCCCATGTATACTTATTTGGTAGATCCCTGTATACCTTTCCTTTCTAAAAAGATGTCCAACCTTTTTTTGAACAAATCTATTGTATCTGCCATCACAGTCTCCATGGGTAATGAATTCCACATTTTAACTGCCCTTACTGTAAAGAACCCTTTCCTTTGTTGCTGGTGAAATCTCCTTTCCTCCAACCTTAAGGGATGGCCCCGAGTCCTTAGTACTGCCCGTGGGATGAATAGTTCTTTTGAAAGCTCCTTGTATTGTCCCTGAATATATTTGTATATAGTTATCATATCCCCTCTTAGACGCCTCTTTTCTAATGTAAATAAATCTAATTTAGCTAGCCTCCACTCACGACTTTAGCCCAACCTGAAAAAGTTCCATTTATGACAACCCTCTGTTGTCTGTCCTTTAACCAGTTTTCAATCCAGGTGCATATATTATTACTGAGTCCAACTTTCTTTATTTTGTACACCAACCTCGTGTGTGAAACCGTATCAAAAGCCTTTGCAAAATCTAAGTAGACCTCATCAACTGCATTACCCTGCTCTAAATTCCTACTTACCTCCTCAAAGAAACAAATAAGGTTAGTTTGGCATGATCTATCCTTCATAAATCCATGCTGACTATTACTAATAATTTTGTTTTCCATTAGGTTTTCCTGAATATTATCCCGTATTAAACCTTCAAGTAGTTTCCCCACTATTGAAGTCAGGCTTACAGGTCTGTAATTCCCCGGGTGTGATCTAGCTCCTTTTTTAAATATAGGCACCACACCTGCTTTACGCCAATCTTGTGGTACTGAGCCTGTGGAAATGGTCTCCTTGAATATTAAATATAATGGTTTTGCTATTACTGAGCTTAACACCTTGAGAACTCTTGGATGTATGCCATCGGAGCCAGGTGCCTTATTTACTTTCATTTTTTCAAGCCGCTTATGAACTTCTTCCTCAGTTAACCAATTGTTCATTAATATGGAGGTTGTGGCTTCCTCCTGCGGCACTACTATTGAACTTGATTCTTCCCTGGTAAACACAGAGGCAAAGAATTTGTTTAATACCTCAGCTTTTTCCTTATCTCCAATAATCTGCCTAACCGTCTCACACTGAAAGGGCCCTATATTTTCTTTTCTCATTTTTTTGTTATTAAGGTACTTAAAGAACTTTTTAGGGTTGACCTTGCTTTCTATTGCAATCCTTTTTTCATTATCCATTTTTGCTAATTTAATTGCCCTTTTGCAATTTTTGTTACATTCCTTATAATTCTGATACGATGTCTCCGTCCCTTCTGATTTAAAGAATCTAAACGCCTTCCTCTTCTTGTCCATTTCCTCCCCTACCTGTTTATTTAGCTACATTGGTTTTGACTTATTTCTTTTATACTTATTACCCAAGGGTATACACTGATAAGTGTGCTTTTCTAACAATGTTTTAAAGACTGCCCATTTATCTTCCACATTTTCCCTGCAAAAACATCATCCCATTGTATTACTTGTAGATTAGTCCAGTTTATTAAAATCTGCCTTTCCAAAGTTGAAGGTCTTTGTTGAACCCAAGTAATCTGTTTTTTTTTTATAACTTTGATTTTATTAGGTGTTTTGGTGCATACATTATAACACAATCCATTAGCAATCGTAACTTCACCATTTCTTCGTTTCCAAACACTAAACGTGACTCACATGACAGACTTAACAGACCAACGAACATGACGGCAGGGTAACGGGGTGAGGGGGGGGGGGGTCCAGAGCGCGACCTAGATCACAGCTGGGCGGATACAGCTCTTTTCACTTTTCGCTCCATCGGTATCTTGTTGGTATTAGTGTGCCAGGTCCTGAGCTCCCCTAAACCTCGGGTTTTCCTAGTCACTGTGTGGTCGAGAATCCGTTTGGTCAGAGGAGAACGCATTTACGGTTATCATTGCAATATTCTGGTGGCATCCACCCCCGGGATGTCTGTTTGGGCCAGCCAGGGCGACCACACTTTTAGAAAATTTGAGCCGGAGTCATTGACCAAACTCGTCAATTGTTCCATCCGGCACACAAACCAAATTCTGTTCCTAATTTTGGGTAAAATTGGTACTTCCTGTTGCTTCCACAATGCTGCGATCTCGCACCTGGTGGCTGTTGCTAAGTGTGCTGTCAATTTATGAGTGGCGTTCGATAGCCCCTGGATCCGCCTGCCCAATAGGAACAGCCATGGGTCCAGGGGGATCTCCACTCCGATCAATCTTTGAAGCCAATCTCTAATTTCCGCCGAAATCTGAGCCACCCTCGTGCAAGACCACAGCATATGACGTAAGTCAGCTCGTTCTCCGCTTTGCTTCGGGCAAAGCGGGGAGTAACCTCTGACAAATTTGGCTAATTTTGTTGGGGTGTAATACCACTGCATTAGGTCTTTGTATGCGTTCTCCTTTAACGTGGTACAGATAGAGCTTTTGGCTGCTGCCTGTAGGATCCTGTCCCAGTCCCAGTCCTCGTCCTCTAGTGTCTCTCCTAAGTCGGCTTCCCATTGTCTCATATAACTAAGTCGGGATTCGACTTTTGTCTCTGGACAGATCACTTCCCTGTACATTCTAGAGGTTAGTCCCCTTGTGTCCGTGCCTCTAGAACACAGCTGCTCGAAGTTTGTTCTCCTAGGCCGAATTGGGGTTTTGTTGTAGAATGCCCTGATCTGGAGGTATCTAAAAAATTCTTTATTGGGCTTGTTGTTTTCCTCTTTGATATGATCAAAAGTTTTGATATGCTGACGTCCCTCCAGATCCTTTAGTCTAGTATACCCTGATTGAAACCATTTTGTGAAATGTGAGCGATCCATCCCTGGAGCAAAATCCGGGTTACCCCAAATGGGCGTCATCAAGGAGTTTAGTGTTGTGAGAGAACATTTAAATTTGGTGGCCTCCCAAACCTTCAAGGAGTTTGATATAGCCTGTAGCGGGATCTGAATTCCCGACCAACACTTTTTAGGTAACATATAAGATTCTGCAGCTCAATGGGCGCACAGCAGTCTTTTTCTAGGGCAACCCATCTCCGGAGCTCCGGGTCCGAGTGCCATTGTATGATTTGGCTCAGTTGGGCTGCTTTATAGTAGGCAAACAGGCAAGGCACCCCCAACCCCCCCCCCCCCCTCGAGGTCGGCCTCCTCAAGATATCTTTTTTTTTATCCGTGGGCTTTTTTTATTCCAGATAAACTTCATTATTCTAGACTGCAGCGAGAGGATGTCATCTTTCAGCAGGGGGGTAGGGAGGGCCTGAAAGAGATATAGCACCTTAGGTAGAAGATTCATTTTAACACTGTGAATTCTTCCAATCCAAGAAATGCCATACTCCTCCCATCTCCTGAGATCCTCCCTCAGTGTCTTGAACAACCTGGGATAATTAGCCTTATATAATGTCTTAACATCCCTTGTTATATACACCCGAGATATTTGATCATGGAGGGTTGCCAGTTAAAGTTGAAGTTTAAGCCAATTAGCTTTTCTACTGGTTTGGGTAGATTTATATTGAGGGCTTCTGATTTGGCCTGATTAATTTTGAACCCCGAAATTTGTTTAAACTGCCCCAAAATTGCGAACACATTGGGCAGGGAGGTGAGAGGTCTGGATAATGTCAATATCACATCATCCGCGTACAGCGCCACTTTGTGCGTCTGCTCTTTTACTGTTATACCTGACACATCTGGGCATAATCTCAGGTGTGCCGCCAAGGGTTCAATACAGAGGGCAAACAGCAAGGGGGACAGTGGGCAACCCTGCCTCGTGCCACTGCGGATTTGAAATTGTCCCGAAGGGAACCCCTTGTGTCGTAACCTTGCTGCCGGCTCTTCATACAGGGCCATAATGGCTCCCAGGAGGCATCCCTCGAAGCCAAATGCCTCCAGTGTCCCCCTTAGATAGGACCAATCAATCCTTTCGAAGGCTTTTTCTGCATCCAGACTAAATACCATTGACGGGATATTATGTTTTTGGGCCAAATCAATAAGATCAATTACTCATCTGGTATTGTCCGCTGCTTGCCTTCCTCCTATGAACCCCACCTGATCTGGGTGAATCAACCTAGGGAGGACGTTACCCACTCTGTTAGCTATAAGATTTGAGAATATTTTTATGTCCGTATTGATCAAAGATATGGGCCGGTAACTCTTACAGTCTGCCGGGTCCTTTCCAGGTTTATAGATCAAGGAGATGGAAGCCTGGAGCATCTGTGCTGGGAACGAGGCCCCTTGCAAGACCGAATTAAATAGTTTTAACATATATGGTGCTAATATTTTCAGATATTTTTTGTAGTATAGGTTTGAAAAGCCACCTGGCCCTGGTGCCTTGGCTGGCTTGAGGGACTTTACAACTGCCGTTAAAGAGAAGTCTGTCTGTAATGCCTCCTTCTCCGCCCTGCTCAACTTTGGCAACTTTGCCCCCATTAAAAATTCCCGCAAATTGTCCCTCGTTTTCTGATTGTGTGTGACCTTAACTCCATCATAAAGCGCCTCATAGTAGGATTTGAATTCCTCTAAAATTCGCTTAGGGTTGGAGGTAAGCTCCACCCCTTGTGTACGAATAGATTGGATGTGATCATTTGGTGTTTTATTTCTAAGCTTGTTCGCTAAAAGGGTGTCCGGCCTGCTCGCCTTCTCAAAGAACCTCCGTTTAGTCCAGCGCAACTCCTTTTCCGCCTGGGAGGTTAATCGAATGTTTAATTGGTGTTTGATATCCGAGATCTCTTTATAATTAGCGTCCTGCTTTAAGGACTTATGTGTTACAGTGAGTGATGCCAATTTCTCCTGTAGTTCCTGAATCTGGCGATCCTGCTCCCTCCGGCGCCGAGCCGCCAGAGACATCAGAGATCCCCTGAGGGTGGCCTTATGTGCCTCCCACAATGTGGAGTGTGATGTCACGCTACCCTCGTTCTCTACAAAATACTCTGTGATTTTGTCTCCTATCTCCTTCCCGGGGGCTGGAATTTTGAGTAGCAGCTCATTAAGTCTGCAGTTTGCTCCAGGTCTGTCTAGTGAATTTTGTGTGCACCGCAGCTCTATTGATGCGTGGTCTGACCACGAAATATCGTGTATCCCCGTGTGGGAGACCGGCTATATCTGTTATGTGGGTGGGAGTAAAACGTATCGTCCTTATCCTGCTGATGTTGCTCTCTCCAAATATCTACTAATTGACAGTCTCGTAGTCCGTGGGTAATGTTTAGTATGTCCTGTCCAGGGGGCAGGTTAGTAGTTGTACACCTATCCAGAATGGGGTTTAATGTCTGTGGCGAAAATGGGGGTAATCAGCGCATTAATAAAGGCAGTGGGCTCGGCTGGTTACCCCTATTTCGTATTGGGGGTGAAGGGGTTAATATTATATGCTGTTCCCCTGTACCACTGTCCCCCATATGTATGCTGTTCCCCTTTTAAGACTGCTAATTTAGGAACGGAGTGAGCCAGCACCCTGATTTTTGGGGTGCCGCCTCAGTGTAATCCCCCCAAGTACACACATTAAAAAATATAACTTTGTCATAAGGGAAACATATATTTTTGATGAAGTGCCTTTCTGGTGCAGTTAATATGTACCGGCAGGATGCTGTTTTTTTTCTGCCTGCCTTTGTTTTGTTTACCAGAACCAAATGTTTTGACACCTATGAGCTGGGTTACTTGCCTATGCAAGCTTCAAAGCTAGCCTGCTAGGCCCACAGCTGTAAGTCTCTCTGGAAGTTGCATATCAAAAGACCCCAGATTCATAAAGTGGTCACTTAATCAGGATGTTTCTGAGTAGCAGGTCCTGCTACTCGTCCTAGATATTTCACACCTTGGACCAAACTCCAGACGTTGCGTCCCCAGAAATGAGTGGCCCCTTTTTACTTAGCAGTGCTACCAAGCTGCTTACTGAGCATGCTCAGATTTACCTGAGCTGGCTGTAGGATTTGCCCATGTGACCCTGGCAGGTTCTGATAGTGAAGATAATTCCTTGCCAATGGGATGAGGCTAATGTAACACTTCACAGTCCCCTTGTCCTTAAAAAGGCCTGTACCCCTCATTCCTGTGTTTTCCTGTGTTTTTGCTGTTGTTACCCCTGATTTCTTCAAGCATTTAAAACTACCAGAAAGACTTTGCACATGCACAGAAGGATTTGGACTGGGCGATTTATTTGGCATTTGGCAAAGGGACTACAGTTTGAAAAGACAATCTCCTGGTGCTTTGCACATTTCTGGACATTATCCTCGTTTTCTCTACCCGTGAGTGTAATTATTAAGTGTATTCTGCGTTGTCTGTGTTTTGCCTATCAAGGGAATAAATCTCAGTTTTTATTTGCTCAACCTGTTCTGCTCAATCAGGACCCACGAAATATAATGTGTTATAAAGCGCGTCTCCCTTCACAATGTCCATTTGAGGTCCCCCGCTACAATTATATTTCCCTGAGCTACACTGTGAAGTTTCTGGAAAAAAAGGGGGAAAAATGCCGGGGCTGGCTCGCATGGGGCGTAAACAGAGGCTAACGTGAGGGGCTGACCCTGTTTGGACCCCACCAGGATGAGGTATCGCCCATCTCTATCCGTTATCGATTTGTCTACCTGAAACGTTAGTTTGTTGTGGATTGCAATAGCTACCCCCCTTTTTCCCTCTGTCGCTGAGGCTATGTGTACTGTTCTGAAATCTTTATCTATAAAGGGAAACAGCTCCCTGAGAAGTGGGTCTCCTGGAGAAAAATAATGTCTGCCTTTCGGCGTTCATACTCTTTAAAGGCCAACTTACGTTTCGCCGGGCTGTTGAATCCTTTAACGTTGTGCGAAATAAACCTAATTTCTTTATTTAACATACTTTATGGGGTTTCTGACTCTCACTTTGTGCCGTGGCTGGCTCGTTGAATTTCCTCTGTTGCCGGTGTCCCGGGCCGTCTTCTACGCCGAATCTGTCGCCGTTCTCTCTCTGCCTGGACGGTGGCGGTAAGGAAGGGATTAGGCTGGGCCTGACACACCAGGGAAACACAGGAGGGGAAACACGGGGGAAACATAACATACACTCAAAACCCGTCTCCGTCCCACAGCCAAGTCCAGCGCCTTTGGGGTGGCAACCCTCGTGGTCTCCCAGCTACCACTCTCCTTTGGCCCCCCAAAGACTTTATCGACGTCCAGGGGTCCCTCCACCCCTGGGCCTGATCGAGACCCATGCTAACGGCCGGGGTATGTAGCTTCCTCCCGCACCCCATAACCGCGCGCTTTCTTCACCCCTAGAGCTTTGAACGGTAAACTTTTTTTGTATGCCTTAACATGCCTGTTTGAGCCCTGGAAAGGCTGGTGCTTCGGACTCTCTTGTGCTGACCACTCAATTAACCTCCACTCTCCCTTATCCTTCCCCTCCTTTTAACTGGTCCCTTCTCTATACTTCTAACCCTTTCTCTCCTTCCCCCCCTATCCCCCTCCCCCGATCTATCCCTCTCTATCTTCCGCCCCTATTGGTCCACTCCGATACCCGTATCTTGCCCCTTGCTATCATGCCTATCTAAGTCTCCCCTTTCCCTATCATCTATCTGAATGCCTACTCCTATACCTAAATTATCCCGCTTAATGCCTCTCTTCTAAATCATCTCCCCTCCCCCTTCCCCTATTTTGTTTCCCACGTGATACCCCCCTTTTTTTCTTATTGCTGTCAATCGTTCCCTCCTGTCTCTTCCCCGAGTAATCTGTTTTTTGATAATTTATTTCAAATGAGACCATGTTATGATCACTGTTACCCAAATATTCAAGTCCTGGAACATTTGGGTATTACTTCTACATTGTTTGATATTACCAAATCCAGTATTGCCCCTCTCTTGGTTGGTTCCTCAATAATTTGTCTTTAAGCACCCCCAAAAACCTGTTCCCTTTTGCTGTAACGCTAATCTCATTGCCCCAGTCTATGTATGGATAATTAAAATCCCCCATTATGCAAACATGACCCAGTTTTGATGCCTTCTCCATTTGCAAAAGTATTTTAGCTTCCTCAATCTCACAGAGATTTGGTGGTTTATAGCATATTCCCACAAACATTTTCTTTATACTTTTACCTCCACTGCTAATTTCTATCCACAAGGTCTCCACATTTTCATCATTCCCTTCATAGACATCATCCCTTATAATAGGTTTCAGATCTGGTTTAACATATATACATACTCCACCTCTCCTATTTGCTCGATCCTTCCGAAAAAGAGAACAACCCTCTAAATTAACTGTCCATTATGCGTGGGGCGAACCGGTTGCGTAATTGAATTTGGAATTGGACTTGGTTTGTGGGGTTGGCCATGTGAGTAGTCTAATGTGGGTGTGGGATGAGTAACGCACTTTGCTTTTAGGTGAAGCTTAAATTTGTCTCTAACTAAATGATGTTCTGACCGAATAGATGCTCCTCCGCGCATTACACGAACATCCTGCATCGCACTCTGAAACCTTTTATGTATCAGAAAATAGTCCATGTTTTTTGATCTCTCCCATTATTCGGAGACCAAGTTAACCTGTGACGTATAGTGTGTTGGAACTAGGTGCTGCACGCCACCATTTTGTTATAGCTAGCAAATAACAATAAGCGGAGACCGTTGTCGTTAATATTTCCACAGCCAAATGGGCCGATCATTTTTTCCCATCCGAGTCGGATAGAACCGGTCTGTGCGTTGAGATCCCCGCAAATTATTGTCAGGTGATTCCCACCTTGATAAGAATTCAAAATCTGCTGTAATTCCTCATAAAGCGTGTCTTTGTCTTCCTCGTTGCTGATCTCTGTTGGGGCGTAGACCCCAATAATGGTCGTTGGTATTTTACTGGCAAGCCCGAATACAGGTGAAGAATTTCTTTAGACTAGGTTTCAGCATGAAAGCTACGCCTGTGTTAAAACGATCGCCGCCGGAATAGTGTGGGAGAAAGCGAGCCGAGAGGTTAGGGTTAAGTCTGTACGTTCCCCTTGTCCAGGTAACCTGGCTTTAGAAATTGTGGCCATATCGATATTGAATTGGTCTAGTTTGTCGGCGAATAGATCCATTTTGCCGGTTTGGCTGCCCTAACGGATATTCCAAGCAGCGAGGTTGAGAATGTTTTTAGCGTTGAAATGGTTTTTGCGTGTGGCTGGTAGCCCATTTTCGAAGGGAGCTCAGCTACTCCCAACGCATCGGTTGAGCCGTTTGCGATAGCTGTAGGAACATTTGGTAATTGTTATCCTGCCATTGGGTTCTTGGCTAATTTTCCGGTTCTGTCACCACGGTAACCAACACTCCCCATTTTATTCGGGCTTGTGACCGGCAATGGCTGGTCAGGGAGGGGGGGGGTCTCTTCTCCCCCCCGTCTCTCACTTCTCCCCCCCGTCTCTCACTTCTCCCCCGCGCTCTCCCTCCAGGTTGGTGGTGCGCTCAGGCAGTTCCCCCCTCTCCCCGCTGATCTATGACTCGGATATAGACGATGTCCCAGAGAGAGGTCTCCTGAGTGACGCGCAGTCTCTTTATGTGGAACTGATCTCTGAGAACCCAGCTGTCCCTCTGTTACTCAGCTTACGCTACGAAGGTAACTGTCTCTCTGCACTCACCATTTCTCTACACTCTCTCTGTCTCTGGCTGTCTCGCATTGTTATCCGACTCTCTCTCTGTCCCTGGCTGTCTCGCAGTGTTATCTCAGTCTCTCTCTGTCCCTGGCTGTCTCGCAATATTCTCATAGTCTCTGGCTGTCTCGGGGTCTCTCTATGTCCCCGCAGTATTCTCATAGTCTCCCTGTCTCAGCTCTCTCTCTGTCCCCTTCTGTCTGTCTCGGTACTCTCTCTGGCCCCGTCTGTCTCGCGTCCTCTGTCTCATTGATCTCTCTCTGTCCCCGGCTGTCACACAGCCTTTCTGTCTAAGCGCTCTCTCTCTCTGTCCCTGGCTGTCTCGCAGCCTTTCTGTCTCAGAGCTCTCT
Organism: Ascaphus truei; assembly: GCA_036426205.1. Lineage (NCBI taxonomy): Eukaryota > Metazoa > Chordata > Amphibia > Anura > Ascaphidae > Ascaphus > Ascaphus truei. The sequence goes on from WSYH01014113.1 coordinate 11,891, forward strand.
CTCTACCCCCGGCTGTCTCGCAGCCTCTCTGTCTCATTGATCTCTCTCTGTCCCCGGCTGTCTCGCAGCCTCTCTGTGTCAGCGCTCTCTCCCT
>WSYH01014114.1:0-16039 GCA_036426205.1 Ascaphus truei
GAGCGTGCGAGGCCTCTGCCGAGGTGCCAAATGCAGACGTCGCGAAGGGCCTCTTCTGCCAGCAGTGACGTCACTCTTCCGTCTGTATTTCTGTCACCACAAAGGCCAATTTACTGCAAGCAAAAGGTTAAAAAAAAAAAAACACTGCTAACTCCAGGAATCTTCTGTGTATATTCAAAGCCTTTTCCTAAATCATTGCAAAGATCCGGGTGAGACAATTAGGAAGTGGGATAAATCCGCAGCACAGTTATGCTGCACCTTGTGCAACATTGTGGTTGCCATGTGGAAAAAAGCTAAACCACCAAACATTTAAGAAAACCCTATTGTATTTTCCTTCATTCTTATTGGGACTCCTCAAATCGAGATATAGTTTAATCTTCGCTCAATCCTATCCCCTTGTTTTCTAATTCCACATTCTCCCCTGGTTTTGGAGGGAGTGGGTGGGGCATAGGTATAAGGTAGGAGGATATTTATCGGGAAAAATGGGGGCACTGCAAATGCTGGAAAATGAAGCTGGTTGTTTATATTAGTTAATATCGGTTTATTGGTCAAGGCATATATATTCTGTATATATAACAGTGTATGCCCATACAGCACATCCCGGAGGTGGTTAGGTTCTTGATTTATATCATGGTATGTGATATACAATATGATATTGTTCAGAGTAATATTTATTTTTTCTCATCAATCACTATATAGTTAGGGTTTTTGTGTGTATGTCTCGCACATAACACCAATATATGTATTTCTTTATACGCATTTTTATGCATTTACATTTCATTAATTAATGTATTTTTTAACATTTTGTAATTGTCCTTCACATTTCTTACTTGATATTTCCAGGCACATATTAGTTTGGGCAAAAAATATAACACTTTATTTAGTTTTTGTAGATATTCATCACATAGTAGGGTCGAGGAAGGGCGGAACCTTTTTGAAATTAAGTCAGGAATTACAGCGGCTGGAGCATGGGGCAGGTATCGTATTTTACGTGCACCACATACCGGAACATCAGGCACTGATCACCCTATAAGGGTAGGTTCTTTGGGGACACTATGGGACAAGTGATCAAGGGACTTGCTATGACACGCGTATGGGTTAGTGGTACTCTATTGAGCAAGTGATGATATATCTTTATGCAACATAGAGTGATAAGATTCATGTAAGTAAAGTTCGTTTATGTCACTGTGTGTGTGTATTCATTGGTTGTGTCTTGTGAGGGGCTTCTCCACTTCGGTGGGATCCCTTTTGGTTTGCAGCGCCTCCACCTCAGGCTCCGGTTGCGGAGTATTTAGGGTCCTGTGAGCCAAAAGTTGTAAGACAGCATTGTGAGTTCTGTGTTCGGGGGAAACAGTGCTACATTTGGAGGCGCTGACTGAGATTCGACCTGGGATGCCTATTCAGAAGTTTAAATTGCAAAGACGCTCAGGACGCGACATGTTTCTACCCTGTAAGCAACAAGTCCACGAAACTGGGCCTTGGAACACTGCGTTCCCCGCTGGGCACCGTGGTAGCACGTGGGAGGAGTCCCCATAATTACAATCTTAAGTGTCATGGTGGGACCATGCAAAGTAAAATCCCTGAGTCTGGCCAGGTGCAGAGTCCTAGGTCGCAAGCTCGGTCCACTTTTGTTCCAGTGCCAATACTATCTGGTAACATGACCAAAAGATATTAGGGACAATGCCCCTCAGACCCTTACACGGCCCAGGGAGTCGCCAGGAAGCTACCCCCTCATATATTTGATTCAACCGGGATCGAGAATGCTTTATCCGGGCCACTCTCAGAGGTTCCTCCCCAAACCAAGTTACGCCGTTCTCCTCCCACTGGGGGATGGACACTATCTGGCCCCAGCTTTCAAGCACCCCTAACCGAGTAGATTACACCCTACCGCGAGTAAACATCACTCCAGAACCCACAAGGGTCCACCAGTTGGAGGGGATGAGTCCACCACTGTAACCCCCGCCCCCTGATAGGCTATCAAAAGTTTTACACCCCATCTCTCTAGCCCAGCCAGGGAAATTATAGTTGCCCAATAAGTGGAGGTCCTATAATTTAATGAACTTTCCACAACTAGTGGAAGCTATAACCATGTTGTCTCAAGCGCAGAACTACGCAAATTAAAGCCCTTTTCCGGAATCATACAACGCCTTCAGGAGAGAAGGGTTTGAGAAATAGAGGGGGACGACCTTCCACGTGTTAGCTGAATGGGTCGCGATCGGAAGCCATCAAGCGACAAGATTGGTTGATTGTCTCCGACCCCGGCCGCACAACGGTAAGATGCTCGGAGGAGAAGGAGAAGTACCAGCGTCACGAGCTTGTGGGAAATGCTAACACCGTCTTACGAACAAGACAAGTAATGGTCAGTTAAAGGCCCTCGTCCAAAAAGAAGGGTTCGCTGCTTAATATCCCCACACCTTAGTGATTGCGGGCCCCCCCCCCGATCACCTCCGTGCCACCCAACTACATGACTTGATTGCGGCACATCAGAAGAAATGAGGTACAGCTACATTTCCACGACCCCAAAAAGACTACAGAGTCCCAAAAACGTGACACCACAGGGAGCATCCGCTACCAAAGTCAAAAACCTCCAAGTCAGGAGGAGGAGGCTACCATATACACGCCCGTCAAGTCCAGACCATCATGAAGAGCAATCTCCCACGTACAGTTCGTCCTGACGCAGTTGAAGTATCTGCGTAAGCTGCGGTCGAAAGGTCAATTCTCCTGGGACTGTCCAGAAAAGGAGAGATGAAAAACCTCCCAGTAGAAGAAGTCAGCTCGGTCCATTGTCTGCCACGTACAGACGGCGAGGCCGAAAATCTCGGAACTCTCCTGACGCGAGACCACTCCTGAACCAAGCCCCAGTGATGAAGCTCCACCATTGGACGAAATACATAGTAAGTGGGTCCTTCCGCATCGTGAGAGTTGTACTAGAGGGAAGTCTGCAGTCTGCATCTGCCTTGTTGGACACTGGATCAGGGTGACGATCCTATACCGAAAGTTCTATGATCAGCATCTCAAACACTGCCCTTGCAGTCAGCACGAACATGAACGTGAGGGGCTAAGCAATGAGATACCCCATTGATGGGATTGTGAGAGTACGTTTGGCGATAGCCAGCTGAAACAGGCAGTCACACTTCATGATGTGGAAGCTCTTGGGAAGGTTGGGATTCTGTAGTGCAATCTCCAGCAGCTAATCTGATCTTTCGACATCACTTCTGCGCTAGTAGGTCTGAGCACCCTTGTAACTGAGGCGCTAAGCAATCGGACTCTACTACCCAGATGGCATGTGAGAGTACGATTCGCACATTCTAGTCGTTTCGTATGCTAGGCATACACATGTTCCACACTTTTTTTGGATCAGGTTATTTCGAGCACACCTCACAACATTCAGTTTCACTTCACCTATTTGGCTTATCCCGAGCCCCAAGACCCAATCCAGGTACCAATTATCTGTGAACAACACCGGCCTAGTGCGAGCAATAGTCAGGGCCTTACTACGAGAAACCAATGAAGGTGTCCATGTCCATTCAGAAACCTCCCTCCTATCCTGCGAGATTGAGTGCAACAGGATATAGCGTTAGATCGTATGGGGTCCTATTCAACCGCCGAGCAGAGTTGACAAACGATTTTCACATGGGGAGTGCAGCTCACGGCCGCCTGGGCTGCTATCCGTGAGTAAGATGAGCTAACCATTATTCTTCCCTGGAGAGACACGCGGAAGATAGGATCAGCGAGGATACCAGAGGTGCCGGAATGGCCATTCCACGATTCCAGAGTGAAATGACGTATGGGTCCACAATATCATCCGCCAACCCTATGGATTCGATCAAGGAGATATGATGGGGGGAGAATTATACCGTGTCACACCCGAGAGACTATGCCCCCATGTGAGTACTGCAGAGGTGGCGAACCATCAACAGAGCGGTTTAACTAGGGGATTCCACCCTGCCCGCCGATGAAGGATACACTGACGGCCAGGTTAGAAGACGTCGAGAAGTATTCTCAACAGGAGAGATGGACTGGGCTGGAGTCGAAGTGCACACACATCTCCGTCCGGGATGGCACTCCCTTCCGTCGAGAGCTCTCGCCGCATCGCCCAAGGGATGTGGATGATGTAAGGAATGTCTTGGCGGAGATGGAGATAGCCGGGATAATGACTGAGTTTCGAGTCCTTACGCCTCGCTATAGTGTGGTAAGGAAAAGAATCAGTCTGTAAGACTGTGTGTTGACTATAGAACCCTGACAATCGCACGGTAAACGATCAATACACCCTTCCTCGAATCGAAGAGATTTGAACGCACCTAACTGGGAGCCAATTTTCATGTTCTTGATTTACGATCTGGGGTACTACCAGGTACCAATGAGAAAGAGACCACGGAAGAGACAGCCTTCGTCTGGCCCCTGGGGTCCTATCAATTTATGACCACCGCTAAGCTGGATGCTTCTGGTCCACCGATGGACTGGCAGCGCTATCCAACTACAACTTCACTCTGAAGTATAAACCGGGCCCCTTGAACATTGTGACTGATGCCCTATCCCCAAGGCCCGGACTAAGTGCTTCTCCAGATGATCAATGGGAGGAGATCCTGGGACCAGGGATGCGAGCTATGTGCAGTACCGCTGCCATTATCAATAACCGAGTGGCCTTTTCGGAACTACGGGTTGCGGACTCCTTAGGATGCCAGTCGCAGGCTATTCCCGCCGCCTACTGCGATCCAAAGGTGATGAATAAAACTCACGACAAAGTAATACGGTGGAAAGATCTGGTGGACTACCAAGTGAGAGATCCGGTAATCGGCATCATTCGGCAAGCAGTTCAAAGGAAGAATCCAGCTCTCCTGAAACGTGCCCCCATAGACATGGTTGCTTTGCTGATGCGTGAAGCGGACAAATTCGAAATCGACAACTGCTTACTCTATCGGGTGGTGCAATACCACAACCACCCGGATAGAAAAAAAACTGGTCCTACCTCGGAACTTGCAACATATGGTGTTGAAATCCTTACATGATGGGCATGGACATCTTGGCGTGGAGAAGACATTTGGGTTGCTCCGAGACCGATTCTTCTGGCCAAAGATGCGAGAAGCGGTGGAACAACATTGCCACCGATGTTTACGGTGTATCCAACGGAAGACTCTGCCCACCCGAGCAGTGCCCATGGGCCATCTGAAAGGTTCTGGCCCCATGGACTTAGTGTGCATGGACTTCCTGTGCATTGAGCATGATACCAGAGGAATATGCAACGTGTTGGTCATCACGGACCATTACACACGTTATGCCCAGGCCTTCCCCACTAAAGACCAGAAAGCCATCACAGTGGCAAAAATCCTGTGGGAGAAGTACTTCGTCCACTACGGTCTCCCAAACCATTTTCACTCCGATCGGGATTTCAAAAGCACTCCGATTCGGGAATTGCTCAAAATGCTTAACATTGCTAAATCCCGCACAACTCCGTACCACCCTGAAGGAGACGCTTTGCCAGAACGGTTCAACCGGACACTGTTGGATATGTTAGGAACCTTGAAAAGTGCTCAGAAGACTGGAGTCGACACGTGGAGGCTTTGGTACACGCGTACAACTGCACTCGCCACGAGTCAACTGGATTCTCCCCATACTTCCTTATGTTTGGGCGAGAAGCGAGACTGCCAGTAGATGTACGCCTTTGGGTTTCGACGGATGGGATACACAATGCTACCCATTTTAAATATGTACAAAGACTTCAAACCAATCTACAACAGGCTTACCAACAGGCCGAGAAGTCTGCAGCTAAACTGAATGCCAACAATAAAAGACAATACGACCATAAAGTCAAACATCGGGAACTTCGCCCTGGGGACGCTGTGTTGCTCCGCAATCTGGAAGTCCCAGGAAAACATAAGCTAGCTGACCGATGGAGAGATGGTATATACGAAGTGGAGTCACAGATGCAAGGCCTCCCGGTCTATCGTATCAAAGACACTGAAGGTCGGGTAAAGGTCTGACACCGTAATCATCTCCTTCCCATTCCACCAGTGGGAGATGAGGAAGCAGAAATACTGGCTACACTGCTGAACGGTGAGTCAGGTCTGTCAGAGATTAGTCAAGGGACTGTAAATAATAATACCAACTCTGAATCCCCTGACGAGCCTATGGAAGAACACTCCCAAAGGGACCCTAAAACTCAAGGGGCATCTCCCGGAGGAGCTATGGGTAAAGGGCCCCATAGGCCAACACCTACTAAGGTGGTTCCAGAGAGCCCGCCTTTGGACCCACGAAGCCCGTGCTTTGTACCCAACAGAGACTGTTCAGAGACATTTCTCCCCTCAAGGGAAGAGGCTGAGCCTCAGGACTGTAATTACTCCCCCGAGGGAGGTGCGGAAGAACAGCTCAGAAGGAGCCAAAGAGTTAGGTACCCTCCAAACCGGGTAACCTATGATCAAATTGGGGCACCCCACTATGAGGCTCAGCAGTGGTCTCAATCTGTAATTGTGATGCTGTCAGAGTTGTGTAATATCGTTTAAAGCAATGAGGTGTAAGTTGGATATATGATGTGCATTTCATTATATAACTTGTGTATATAGTTGTATAAGTTATGTGTCCCAAGCGAGGTCATTGGGGTTTTACCAGGAGGAGTGTGTAGCCCCGGTCCCCCTTAGGCTTAGAGTGTGCCCCTTACCGTGGCGGGGTCACCCGGTTCTTGGGTTTTCCCCCGCATGCCTCCGCTGCACGGGGGGAGCGCGCGGGGTGCGCGGCAGGTGCTGGCGCAGCACCAGGATGGCTACTGCGTCGCCGATAACTTCCGGCGGCTCCCTTTGCAGGGCACTGCCATCTTCTTTTGGCTCACTGGAATACAAAGAAAATAAAAGCGCAGACGCACATAGTGAAGTATGTAAAAAATATATGTATATATTATTAGGGTAAGATATCTGCGTACATCAGATCAAACAGTATTCAGCATTTCATGTGTATTGACATGGTTACCCGACGTCACACCGCCAACTCCGACAGACATTCCACTTTGCTGTCTATGGAAGAGTTGTGCCAAGCGGTTGGATAGATTAAAGCTCTCAAGAAATTTTCTTCACTACTGCGTGCTGATATTAGCTTGGAGTCTTTCACAATCTGTTGAATCGGCACTACTGAAGTGACGTGAATCTCCTTTACGGCACGGTCGTGAAGTAGTCTACGGGACACGTGACGAACTAGCCCGGCGGTGAACCTAACAGTTCTGACCCTTGAGGGCTCCCATCGGCGGCAAGCCGGACGAATTGGCGGTTCTTTCAACGGCCCTGACCTGCAAAGGATCCTTACCTGCAACCTGGAGACGAGGGGAGGTGTTCCCCAAGCGTCGTGGCGGTGTGCTCCTAGGCTGAGATTCTCCATAAGACAGCCAAAGTGGAATGCCTGCGGTCTGGATGTCGGCGTGTGTGACATCGGTAACCCATCTCAATACACAGAATGAATGCTGAATACTGTTTGATCTGATGTACGCAGATATCTTACCCTAATAATATATACATATTTTTACATACTTCACTATGTGCGTCTGCGCTTTTGTTTTTCTATATTCAGTTGCTTCTAGGGGTGTTTATCCCTACCAATATAGTGCAGACGGCCTGTTTTACTTTGAGGTTGTTATTTATTATTTACACAAAAAGGTGGTTAATGGGTTAATCCAATAACTTAACATAGAGGTATTTAGTTGCGCACTTGTTTTTGTTTATATTTTGTTCTTTTGGCTCACGCATGCGCAGTGAGGGCAGTAGTTGCGGAGGCCCTTAGCCAGCTCGCGCCTGCGCAGGAGTACTCGCGGCGGGCATTACATCACGCATGCGCAGTAAACAAGCGCGCAAAGCCGTGACCAATAAGGAGAGACTATTAGCAGGGACTACAGGTCCCATGAGCCTTAGGTCTGCACCACCTGACATAAGGGAACCAATGGGGTAGCTCTAACCTCTGCAACCAGGATATAGTTATTACAGCCTCACACCACACTAGTCAGTCGGCGCCAGGAGAAGCTAGGGGTAGGTGGTGAGGGTGCAGGGGCCAGTGACCCACTGCATTAGGCCAGTAATCCCCTTACGCCCCAGATAGGCCCTGAGGCACCCTTTAGCTTGTGGCTGCTGTAGGGACAGGCCCCAGGATAGGGAACCTGCCCCATTAGAGCTGCATAGTGAGTGAGGGACACAGCAGACCCCGAGAGAGATCTGGGACCAGGCCTAGCGCGAGAAGGACATCACCCTGGTGGGACCACAAGCGGACGTCGTCGCGGAGGAGGTCGAGGAACGGTGGATCCTTTTTGAAGAATCCACAGCCCCAGGTGCTGGAGCAGGTATCGTATTCTACGTGCACCAACATACCGGTACATCAGGCACTGATCACGCCTATAAGGGTGGGTTCTTTGGGGACACTATTGGGACAAGTGATCAATGGACTTCGCTTATATGGTGGACACAGCGTATGGGTAGTGGTACTCTAATTGAGCAAGGGTATGATATATCTTTATGCACCATAGCGTGATAAGATTCATGTAAGTAAAGTTCGTTATATTTCACTGTGTTGTGATTATTCATTGTTGTTGTCTTGTGAGGGCTTCTCCACTCGGTGGGATCCGTCTCAGGTGGAGGCACTGCACCAGAGTTGTAAGTACATCACCCCAGGCTCCCCGTTTCGGAGGTTTAGGCTCCTGTGAGCCAACAGGTGTAAGACAGCATTAGTAGTTCTGTGTTCAGGGGGAAACAGTGCTACACATATTAAACACAGTCATCATTTTGGGTCAGGAGATTGGTGCGCACTGCCATGGAGCATTACCCTGGACAAGGAATTTACGGTAAGTTAGAGAAACTATTGTCTCCTTTCCTGGGCATATCCATGGCAGTGGGCACCAAAGGGAAGTGCCCAAGGAGGACCAATGCGTTTGGTTAAAAAAAAATGATAAGACATATGACCAATGGATGCTGCATACATTTTTCATTTGCCAAATGGACAACCACCTGGGAGAACTTTCCGGCCAAAGCATGGGTCTGCTGAAGCCTGGACATCTAAAATGATAGAACTCAATGAAGTTATTAATAGGAGTTCATACTGCTGCCTTGAATAACTCTACAGCAGGCCTGCACAACATACGGCCCGCGGGCTGCATGCGGCCCGCCTGGCCTCTCTGTGCGGCCCGTGATGAGTCCGGCCGGGCGCCAGTTAATTAAATAAATATAAATAAAATAAAATTTAAATGGCGGCGATTCCCCGCGGTCCCGGCGCGCATGCGCAGGTCCCGCTCCCCCTCCCCCGCTCGCAACGTGGGACGGAGGGGAAATAGACAGAAGCTGAGCTCTTCTGCGGGCCGCTCCCCCCCCATGTCCAACGTTGAATGTGCAGGGGAGGGCGGGGGAGGGGACAGGGCGAGGGGGGGAGGCGGGGTAGGGATCGAGGGTAGCGGGGGCGGCCCAGGGGAGGTGGTTATGGGTGGGGGGAGGAGGGGAGGGGGGAAAGGTCGTGGGGGGATTTGTTGCAGCATTGGGGGGGCAATGCGAATTGCCTCGTCTGTATGTGCCACGTGGGATGGCACACACGCTGTTTCGGGAGGGGACTATGTGAGTGGCCCCTGGGGGGGAAGGGAGACCGCGGCCTGGCTCGATCGGGAGGGATGGGCTGATGGGGAGGGGTCTCGCGGGGCATTATTATGCTTGGTATTTCCTCGTGACTGGGCCGGGTGCGATTGACTGTCCACTTGTGAGGGGCGCGTAAGGGATGCGCCGGAAGGGGCATAGTCGGCTTGTGGCCGCGGGAGGCGACCTCCTCTCCCACCCAAGTGGCACGGCGTGGGGAAGATGAACGACGGCGGATTATAGCGAGGTCGAGGTTCGCGGGCGCGGATGAGAGTGAAGGGGGAGGGGGGATGGAAGAGAGGTGAAAGCGCGGGCTTCGCCATGCGACTCCTAGCCATCTGGCTTTTTTGCTCGTGGTGGTCGGGTGCCGATTGGCGGACGGGGAGAACGGTAGGGTGCTGCGCCTGCTGATGCTTGGGACGATCTAATGCGCCGTTCCGCTTGGCTTTATCGGGGATGGGCGACCCGTCCTCCGGCTCCGCGAAGGGGGGGGGATCTGGGGCAGGGTAAGTCACGGCAAGGGCGGTTGTCTGGGGGCCCGGCATGGGAGTGTGCGGAAGGGGTGGTGGGAGGAAGGGGAAAGGGGGCGCGGGAGTGAGGGGCCATGGGGGGGGGTATGGGGAGGAGGAAGGGCGGCGGTCCGCCGGGCGCGGGGAATGAGGGGGCCCGGGAGGCGAGGCGGGGAGGGGGAGAGGGCAGGGGCAATGGGGCGGGGAAGAATGGGAGGGCAGGTGCGGGCGTGCGAGGGACAGGGGGGGGAGAAAGGAGGGAGAAGGGGGCCGGGAGGAGGGAGAGGGGAGAATGCTGCGAACGAGGTGAAGGGGGGGGTGGGACTGTGATGGGGTGTGCCAAGGGGGTATTGTGTGTGGGTGAGGGGGAGAGATGGGGGTATGAGAGATAGATGGGGAGTATCGCAAAGGTTGATAGTGAGGGGTTCTGGGGGAGATATGAGGATGATGATGAGGGGTGCTGGGGGAGATATATGAGGATGATGATGAGAGGCGCTGGAGGACAGATGATGATGATGATGATGATTTTACCCGTGCGGCCCAAATTTTTTTTCCTTGGAGCAGTTCGGCCCTTCTCACTTTACGAGTTGTGCAGGCCTGCTCTACAGGTTAAGCTACAGCCGTCGCTTCCCAGGATGTGGGATGTGGCCATGGATCTGGTGAAATGGACTCTTAAACCTTTTGGAGACTGCCTAAACCTAGTCATACCCCCCAGCTTTTTAACGTATGATGACAAGCTTGTTGGTTCGGACACATACATGTGCTCGAGATGCTTTGCTTTTAGACTGCACTTGTTTTTCTATCCCGAGACTTCCCCTTTAACCCTACATCAGCCACCTTTATTTCTGTTACTCGCTCTGTGATTCAGTGTTTTAACTCAAATCATTAGATTTCCTTCTCAAAACCAAAGAGTAATAAAAAAATTACAAAAAAAAAAATGTATCAAGTGTCAAAACTTTTATTTATTTGGGTTTTAAATCAAAAGGGAGTCTGGGCTTTTAGTAATCCCCAGTGTCTGCAAGGTGGTCGGGGGGGGGGGGGGCGCTTCAGGGAGAGAGGAAGACACCAACTCCCTCCCCCAAGCCACAGTCACTTATATAGTAAAGAGGTAGCAATGCAGAGAGGAGAAGCCAACAACTCGGGGAATCTGAAGTAGCCATCTCATTTGTTCCCACAGTAAAAACCTTCCCCTGCAGGGGGCACTGTGTTCATGTACAGCCAGTGCTGCCCTTCCCAGTCAGAGGGGTCAGAGCAGAGGTATTCGCAACACTCAGGTGGGCATCACTTCTCTCCAACCCCCTCCCTCAGTCCACAGGAAGTTTCTGGTGATCCCTCAGTATCCACGTCCCTCAGTCCACAGGGTCCCCCATTAGTCAGTGGGGTCCTGGCACTCATGGCAGTCCCTCATGTCCTCGGAGTAATTCTCGATCTGGATGGTCGTGGTATGGAAGTGGAACTTGTTCTGTAGCCGGGAGCTGGCCTCCTTCAGAACCAACTGAGCGTTACCGTCCTCATCTGTGATACAGGAAAGGGGTCAGGTCTGGCTACGTATAGGAGGGCAGACAGGAGAGCATCATGTCAAACAGGACATGTATGCGTGATGTGAGATAGATATATAGGATAGGGTTATGTTTTTCATACATTACCCAGAGCACCAATCCCAATGAAGGTTTGTTTATGAACATTGGTGGTCCATTATAGAATTGATATATACATTTTTGCTACCAATTAGTGTCTACTGTATCCACCGTGCAGGAGAAGTTGTGCGTGATGTACTGTATGTATTAAATGCATTTTTTTTTTTACATGCAATATACATGCTGGAGGAACACGCACAGCCACACGCTACATTGGGAAGCCGAAACACGATCATTAAAGTACTACATTTGCTGCAAGTATGGTGTCCCGGTTCTTTTAACGAACACACACATACACATAGATCTGATCTATGTGATTTGAGAGAGGAGGGTAGTCCTGGAAATCCCCCTTCCCATGTGTCCTGTAATTAGTGGTGTCCCCTCTGGATGACAAGTCACTTACTAATCGCTATGTGAACTGACAGCACGGGCTGGGAGACAGTCAGAGCCCAGATATGGAGGCTGTGCAAAGCCTTCACTCCACTGATGGACAGCAGAGTGTCCTTCACCAGGTTAAAGTCCACTCCCTTAGGTGTTCCTGCAGACAGAGAGGCAGAGTGAGGGGCACGAAGGAGTGGGGTCCCGACACAAACATCACCATCCCTACACACCGCTAACCCCCCCCCCCCCCCCCCCCCCCCTCCCCCCCCCCCCCCCCCCAATAAGTTTCCATGGGCAATTCATTATCCATGGAGACTGATGGTAGATACAATTGATATCTCAAAGAAAAAGGTTGGACATCTTCCTGAAAAGGAAAAGTATACGGGGATATACCAAATACGGAAACAGGGGAAGGATGTTGATCTAGGAAGTAATCTGATTACCAATATTGGAGTCAGGGAGGAATTGTTTTTTCCCTTACGAGACATAATTGGATAATGTTTCATGGGGTTGGGGGAGGGGGGAGAAATCAATAAACTTGTATATACAAATATAGGATAAGTATCTGTCGTCTAAATTTAACATAGGTTGAACTCGATGGACATAAATCTTTTTTCAACCAAAAAGGGAAATTGATATAGCTGCCGCAACAAAATACCACAGTGGAGATCTTCCAATTTACTTCACGTTCAATATGTGTCGTAAACAAAGCGAGCACATGTGGAAGATTAATAAAGTAAAGTAAATTGGAAAATCTCCACTGTGATGTCTTGTTCCTGATATATTAATTGTCCTTCGTGATTTACAGAGGTATTAACGACAGGACACCCAAGCAGACCAGCATGGAACGCCAGAGATAGCGGCCACACTTACAGCATAAGGAGACATTCTGGGAGTGTTCCAAAGCTACAAGTTTGAATACTTATTTTTGATCCACCTCACTATGCAACACTCCAATCTGGGGAAACCCGCTCACCTCTTCTCACCAGCCTACTTTCCCTACTCACCCTCCATCAGCACCAGCAGAACGTCCCGCATGATGGTCAGTGTGGTCCCCAGGACCAGCACAGAGAACAGGAATGTACAGATGGGGTCAATCATTTTATACTCTGGCTGGGGGGGAGGAGAGAGGGGCAACGGGTCACAGGGAGGAGAGAGAAGGGCAACAGATCCCGGAGAGAGAAGGGCAACAGGTCCCAGGGAGAGAAGGGTCAGGGGTTACATGATCCTGACAGTCTAAAATCTTTGGAGCCGGGGTGCCCTTCCTTTCTGGGGGTGTGGGCATGACTCCTACAGCGAATGAATAAAGAGTGACAGATCCCAGACACCTCACCTTGAAATAAATGACGTAGGCAGCAATCAGCACGCCGACGCTCTGCAGCAAGTCCCCCACCACGTGTATAAAGGCGGCGCGGACACTAGTGTTATGGTGTTCCCCAGGGCCCTCAGAGTGCGAGTGAGCGTGCGAGTCTCCTGTCCCATGACTGTGTCCATGCCCCGTCTGGTGGAGGATCAGCCCCATTCTACAGGACACAAAAACAAGTGAGCCACTTTACCATACTTAAGAGCAGTTTCACAGAGATCCTTTGCTGCTGGGACTTCAATTCCCTGATGTGGGGATTTGCAGGTTGGAATATTTACCTCTGGGGATGTCTGCAGAGGGGGGGAGGGGGAAATACATATTTATGCAATAAATGAGACCACTTTTGTGGGAGAAGGGAATGTCACCGCAGGTCCTTACATCTCTATGTAAATTGAAGAACTCAGGTCATATCTAAAATCTGACCCGAGACCAGTGATCTAATTTCAAGACTAGTGGGCACAATAAAGATGGTGGTCCTCTGGAGAATGCCCCTGGTAGCAAGGGAAAGTGGTACCCACATGATATTCACAGCTACAGCGCAGGCCGAGGTGATCAGCATCGCGTCACCTTCGATCTCGTAATCCCCCGAAATCAGACGCTCCACGGCTAGGTACACAAGGACCCCGGTCACCACCCAGATGGAGAGGACGGAGAGGAGGGCTCCCAAAATCTCTGGGAGGGAGACAGGGATATCAGCAGACGTAACAAAAAAGTTTAGAAATGCAGATACCGGTCTCATGATGAAATGAGTCAATATAGTCTGGGATAACAGGAGGACCCCCACATGGCTCGGCTGTGCAAAAGGTCTTCTCTAGGCACTGCTGTGCCAATGACCTCCCCTACAAAGCGCTGTGCCCGACAGCCCATCCCACCTGCTCGGTGCCAGCCAAAGTTCATCGTTTTCGTGGCCGCCCTCGAGGACATCCAGAGAGCGAATAAACTGATCATCATGCTGGCAAAATCCGTCAGAAGATGAGCGGCGTCCGTCATGATGGCCAAACTGTGGGCCATGTACCCACCTAGGAGAGGAAGAGAGAGTCACCATGGGGCAAAGGAGTCACAAAATCAGACAGCAGAGCATCTCCTGCGCCCACCTGAGAGGAAGGATGACAAGGGGGGAGAAGACTAAGCCAGATACAGCTCCTGCAGACCTCTGAGCAGAGGGAGTGTAAGTAACTGGCATTAATCTTACCGACGATACTATTACTAGTGCAGTTCTTGTGCCCACTTGAGCCCACGTGCCTCACCTATGACCTCTCCGATCATGAACAACAGGCAGACCACAGAAGCCACGTAGAGTTTCCGGCGTGCCCTCTCCTTCACGGTGCTGTGCCGATCCCCCGGGGCCCGGTTAGAGTGGCAGTGATGGTTCCCCTCCTGACCCAGTTCAATGTCGTTCAAATCAGACACATAAGTGAACGTCTGGCTATGAAAATCCTTCCCAGGCATCCCGGAGTATGAGCTGCTCAGAGACACATTGGAGTGTTATACAGAGAGCCATGTGGCTGAGGGAACATGTTATACAGAAGAGTCTTTAGCTTGGAGTGTTTTACGGAGGATTTTTTCAGGTTGGGTGCTATACAGAGGGCATGTGGTTGGGTGTTATACAGAGGGTGCTTTAAAAGGGAAGTGGTGTTATACAGAGGATACTTTGGTTGGGGTTGCTAGACTGTCCTCCGTTGGGGTAGTGGTTATACAGAGGATCCTAGGCGGGGGGAGGTGTTATTCAGAAGGGACTTGTGTAGGGGGTCAATAGTTTGAGATGCATTGTCTTGTATTTGGCGTTATTACCCACCCCCCTCCCCATATACAGGGTACAATGTACAGATCAGCTGCACGGGGGAGGGGGTATAATGTACGGATTAGCTGCACGGGGAGGGGGTATAATGTACGGATTAGCTGCACGGGGGAGGGGGTATAATGTACGGATTAGCTGCACGGGGAGGGGTATAATGTACGGATTAGCTGCACGGGGAGGGGGTATAATGTACGGATTAGCAGCACGGGGAGGGGTACAATGTACGGATTAGCTGCACGGGGAGGGGGTATAATGTACGGATTAGCTGCACGGGGAGGGGTACAATGTACGGATTAGCTGCACGGGGAGGGGTACAATGTACGGATTAGCTGCACGGGGGAGGGGGTATAATGTACGGATTAGCTGCACGGGGGAGGGGGTATAATGTACGGATTAGCTGCACGGGGAGGGGTATAATGTACGGATTAGCTGCACGGGGGAGGGGGTATAATGTACGGATTAGCTGCACGGGGGAGGGGGTATAATGTACGGATTAGCTGCACGGGGAGGGGTATAATGTACGGATTAGCTGCACGAGAGTGGGGGATTAGCTGTATACTGCGGGAGGGTGGGGAAAGGGGAGATGTACAATGTATGAATTAGCTGTATATGGGGGGGGTGTATGAATGAGCTGTATGGGGGGGTGTATGAATGAGCTGTATGGGGGGGTGTATGAATGAGCTGTATATGGGGGTGTATGAATGAGCTGTATATGGGGGTGTATGAATGAGCTGTATATGGGGGGTGTATGAATGAGCTGTATATGG
>WSYH01014115.1:0-16038 GCA_036426205.1 Ascaphus truei
GAGAGTGTCAGGGAGAGGGAGAGTGTCAGGGAGAGGGAGAGTGTCAGGGAGAGGGAGTGTGTGTCAGGGAGAGGGAGAGTGTCAGGGAGAGGGAGAGTGTCAGGGAGAGGGAGAGTGAGAGTGTCAGGGAGAGGGAGAGTGAGAGTGTCAGGGAGAGGGAGAGTGTCAGGGAGAGGGAGAGTCGGGGAGAGGTAGAGTCAGAGAGAGTGAGAGTCAGAGAGAGTGAGAGTCAGAGAGAGAGAGTCAGAGATGCCAAGTGTCAGGAAGAAAACATTAATTTTATCGTTCTTTTTTTTTTATACTGTACTTTTCGAAATAAACCTACGTTTCTATGAAAATTTAAGTTTTTGTTTTTTTTGCGGCCCGCCTAAACTTAAACCTTGTTTATTTGGCCCGTGTTAGCCTTTGAGTTTGACATGCTTGCTGTAGACGGTCGAACAGCTCCGATATCAATGGTAGTGGGTAGCGGTTTTTAATGGTGATCTTGTTTAGTCTTCTGAGACGTAACCACGTCGAAACGCGTAGAGTCGGGCTTTCTCAGCCATCTTGGGAGGGGAAAGGAGCAGGAGAATCTCTACAGTCTGCAGTCCCGGCTAGCGGTGACGGCACATTCCGGAAGTGACGTTCGCGGATGCCGGTAGCAAGAAGTCTGCACGAGAAGAGCTGTGCTGTGCTGTGCTGTAGCAGAGGCTTTGTTTCCCATGCTGTATTTCCTCCTAAAGCCGTAAGCCTCCATTTGTCTTTCACATTTGATAAATTGTATTTCAATCTACACTATGGTTGTTTTCTGTTTTCTCAAGAACTGCTGATCTTTATACCATACCTCCGGATTGGGCTGCATCACAATTTGGTTCACATGCCTATTTTCCTGCTGCGTTTGTGAGTAGGAATTTGTTAAGCCTTTTACACAGTTCACACTGGTTTTACAGTATTACACTATCCACTGTTTTCTCCTTTTTTTTGGGCACTCGGCGATGCTCCCCTGGAATTTCATCCATACCGCTTCTGCAAGACTTTTGGAACAGTCTTTTGTCCGGGGTCGAGTGATACAGTGGCGACAGAGTTTATTCTAACTCGGCCGTAGCCGCGGTGTGGGGAAGCCGGCGGGAAGCCGGCGGCTCGTTCGGGGTTTTCCCCGGCGCGTGCGGCGCGTCACCCTGGAGCCAGTCACACGGTCCAGGGTTCCCCGGCATCCCCGAAGGCTGCAGAGGCAGCAGGGGTAAGGGGGACGCTGCGCAAAGCTTCGCGCAGCCATGGGGAGCAGCCAGGGGTTCGGGGAAGGGGAGGGGAAGGGGAGCATTTTTCTTAAACGCGCGGGAAGGGGAAGATGCGGCTCGCTCGCGGCTCCGTTTTGGCGCCAGCCGGAAAAAGCCCCGTTCATAACGGGCACATAACGGGTAAATGTTAGAATAAACTGTGTCGGTACAGTAAGTTGTTTTTGCCTTTTGTTTATTCACTGCATACTATATAAACACATTTAATTAATTTTCATATCACTGTATACTATATTAGTATTTTTGCTTAGACTTAGTATTTTTGTATGCACTATTTGATTTTCTCACTGCTTGTGGTGGAGTAGAGCGCCATCTAGCGTTTTTTTAAACTGTAGCTTTGCCCCTAACTGGGCTATAACCTCCTTAGCCCCTAACTGGGCTATACCCTTACACACCCTTCCCAACCCCGTGTCCAAAGAGTCCAAGGCCACCCAAGTGTGTGAACAGGCCTGTCACATGAGGAGCAAGTTAAAGTTGGTGCACGTGTGGAAGGTTGTGTAGCTAGGTCCCCCTTCTTACCCGGCGACCCCCATCACCCCCGTGGCCAGGATCGATGGCGGGTGCTGCCGGAGGCAAGCGGCAGACCCGACGGCCATTCCGGAGGGTGGGGGCCGAGCAGGGAGCGCTCCGGCGCGATGGGGATCTCCGGTGGCTCCCGAGCAGGGCGCCGCCATGCTGCGCCGGTTCGCGCATGCGTAGTAAGCCCCCGGCGGCCCGACAGAGTCGCGCATGCGCAGAAGGTACTTCAGAGGTAGGGAGAAGTCGTGCGAGGGCAGGAATAGGAAGGGAAAGGTTCAGGCAGCCCCAGAGAGATCGTGCAGGCGCAGGACAGCCGAGAGAAAGCCCGCGAAGCCCTAGCCTATTAGGGAAGGATCTAGGCAGGGACTACAGATCCCAGGAGCCTCTGCGCGCCGCACGTGATGCCAGGGAGCCAATAGGGCTTAGGATCTCCAGGCAGGCAAGTGGATACAATTCGCGCGCTGAGCCCACGCTAGTCAGTCAGAGCCAGGAGCAGCCCAGGGAAGGAGGTAGGGTACAGGAGTCAGGGACTACCTGTACTAGGCCAGCACCCCCAGGGCCCGAGATAGCTCTGAGTACCCCATTAGAGTGAGTGTTGCCAGGGACAGCCCTAGGTTAGGGACCCTGTCACTTACGTTAGGCAGTTGGAGCCAGGGAGCTGTGAGGGAAGGTAGGGTGCGGGGAGCGAGTGCAGCTCCTGCACTCAGATAGGTACCCACACCCCAGGTAGGCCCCAACTCCCCACTAGGTTAGGGGGTAAGTGCTGAGGGAGGCCCAAGATAGGGACGCTGCCCTTACTGTGAGAGTGTGCTGTCTTGTCAGGGTCACGGCCGGCAGTGCTGTGAGGCCTGACAAGAAGGCATAGTGTTAGCGTGCAGCTAAGTTGCTGTGCACATCCAGTAGATTGCAACGCGTTACTGCAAGTGCTAGTGATTAGTTAGTCAGGACTGCGAAGGTTAGTTGCAGGGGTAGAGTAGAACCGGGAAGAGTAAGGGGAACGGAGTAGGTTATTAACCCCTTAGGTCCCAGATAGGTTCTCACCCCCCAGTTTGTAGTGCTACAGGGACAGGCCCTATGTTAGGGATCCTGCCACAGTAGGGTAGATTAGATAGGGACACAGCGGACGCTGCGGTTCCTGCTAAGAGGTTTGGACCCAAGTTGGGGTCCACAGAGACTATTTCCAGGGTGGGATCGCCCCTGGCGGTCCTCGCGCAAGGAGTCCGGTTGGGGATCAGACGGAGTCATCCTACGACTGATCCTTTGCGAAGTGTTGCTCATCCGAGCACCGGAGTGCTCGGCAGGTACTATACGGTCATAAGTGCACCAACGGGGCCTTAGTGTAATAGTGACTGCGCAGTCACGCATTGCCTCTCTCTTCAAGAGTGCGGGAGTTTCTATGGACACTGGGTGGGATCACCTGGTGTTGGGGAAGCGTCCTGCGCGACGCAGTAAGTGTCTCCTCTAGAGAGGGACACAGGTTATTATGGTATTGCCGTGATATGTTGTATTGCATGTTAGTAAAGTCACTAGTTATTATACATCACTGTGTATTGGTTGTTTGTATGTGTCCTGCGAGGAACTACTCCCCCTATGGTGGGAGCCATCGCAGGTGGAGGCGCTGTATTAAGTAAGTGGTTACCCATCGTATTATAATTGCCCCAAGTTCCCCGTGGCGGAAGCTCAGCCCTCCTGTGAGCCAACAGGTAACGCACCACACACCTGGTAACACTATATGTTTCTCCGCACCCACAGTATAATCTGCGATTGGGGGGGGGGGAAACCCGTTACAGTTGTAAATACCTGCCCAGGTGTTTCTACACCTGGGTGTCTTCGCAAAGGGTCTATTGGCGCCGCTTGGTCCAGCCCTGATCTGTACCTCCGCGTGGGATGGTGTCCAGCTGGACGTCCCAACGTAAGGACAGTCTCTGGATCAGCAACGTAGCATACAGGAACATGCAGCATACACTATACTGGGTCCCTGTAACAAAGAACTGGACAGTGTCTCTCCCTCTCCCTGCACTAAGGAACTGCACACAGCTGAAGGGGTACAGGGTCCTTACCTAAGGGCCTGTCCCCGTGACCACCCACCATCCCTAGTGGGGAGTCAGGGCCTCAACTCTAGCCTGGGGATTTCTGGCCTAGGGCAGAAGCTCGCAGCTCTCTGCCCCCCTTCTTTCCCCCTCTGTCTCCTAAGCCTGACTGACTCATGTGCTTCACAGTCTGCTTCCTGACTCTGCACAACAACAATGTATCCAATTCCCTCCTGCAGAGAATCTGCAAGTCTCAGTGGCTGGCTGGCTGCAGGTGACAGGGATCATAGGGCATTCCCCAGAGGCTGCTGGGAGATGTAGTCCACTCAGGACCTCTTTCCTATGGGGACCGTGTGCGCGATCTCTACTGCGCATGTGCGAAGCTGTAATGGCCGCCGCTATGCTTAACTGCGCCTGCGCAACCTCCCAGAGCTCCTGCACACTTGTAATGGCCACCGCTACCCTTGCCAACCTCTGCGCATTGCGCGAACCTCGCGCCACCCACAACATGGCCGCCGCGGCTATCTGCGCATGCGCAACCCTTCGTGCATGCCCACGCCCAGATGGCGGCGTCCACCGGGAGAAGTCGTTGTCCCCTTTCCCCACTGCCACAGGGGTAAGGCAGGGGGCAAAGGAAAATCAGGGGAACCGGGAGAGACCCCCTTACACATATAAAACTGAAAGTGTTGTCTGTGGGTTTCTGCATTTTCTGATTGGTTGTTGCCCGCCCACCGATTCTCTCCCGCCCGCCGCCCGCACTCCCCTTTTATCCGCCCGCATTCCCGCCCCTGCCTTTCAGTCACCCGCCCCTGGCTTTCACCCTAGGCTTTCACCCTCCCTCCTCTGCCTTTCACCCACCCGCGGCACTCCCGCCTCTGCCTTTCACCCACCCGCCGCCCGCACTTCCGCCGCCCTCCCCTCTGCTTTTTACCCACCCGCCTCATGCCCCTGCGCACCGCACAGCCGCTGCCCGCACTCAACAGACTCTCACCCACCCGACACACTCGACACACACCTGCCGCCTCCTGCACCGACATCACTGACCAGCCGCCGCACCCACTCACCAGACACCCGCCGCCTCACTCTAAGAGGGAATATGATAACTATATACAAATATATTTGGGGACAATAGAAGGAGCTTTCCAAAGAACTATTCATCCCACGGGCAGTACAAAGGACTCAGGGGCATCCCTTAAGGTTGGAGGAAAGGAGATTTCACCAGCAACAAAGGAAAGGGTTCTTTACAGTAAGGGCAGTTAAAATGTGGAATTCATTACCCATGGAGACTGTGATGAAAGATACAATAGATTTGTTCAAAAAAAGGTTGGACATCATTTTAGATGGGAAAGGAATACATGGATATACCTAATAAGTATACATGGGAAGGATGTTGATCCAGGGATTAATCTGACTGCCAATTCTTGGAGTCAGGAAGGAATTTATTTTTCCCCTTATGAGATATCATTGGATGATATCACACTGGGTTTTCTGTTTGCCTTCCTCTGGATCAATAAGTAAGTATAGATATAGGATAAAGTATCTGTTGTCTAAATTTAGCATAGGTTGAACTTGATGAACGGAAGTCTTTTTTCAACCTCATCTACTATGTAACTATGTAACTATGTAACTCACACCCGCTCACAGCCTAGCGGGACCCCCCACCCACAGCCAGCACTCACTACTCACCCGCCACCCTTACTGAACACCCACCCGCCGCCTCACACCCTAGCGGGTCCCCCACTCACAGCCAGCACTCACTACCCACACGCCAACCGTACTGAACACCCACCCGCCGCCTCACAACCACTCACAGCCTAGCGGGACACACACCTCACATTTTTACATCACATGTCACCAAAATATACATTGTACTGTGGTGTGTTTACAATAAATCATTTTTCAACATTATTATACAACCTTTCCACCACATAGTAAACCTATTGTTCCCCTATTTATAACTAATACTACCTATTACGGATTTACATCCCGGGCAACACCGAGTATATCAGCTAGTTTGTTATATAATTGATATTCTTCTAAAGATAGATATGTCACGGGAGACTAGGCATTTACACCTTTTTACTAGGATCATACATTGAGCAAAACATGTAAGTGAAATAAATTGTAAATGTTTTCGCAGGAAAAGGCAGACACACAATGATACACAAACTACATAAGAAAATACACACTTACTGGGGGTCTGGGGTACAAAACTAGACTTTCTTAGGTGCAGGGACTCCTAAATAAGAAGCTTACCCTGCCCGGGACCTTGCCCAAAATGTACTGGAACTCAAATCGGCATGAAGTTCCAGATGCGACCGCTCCCTTCTCTCCAGACGACTTGAATCTGCTTGACCGAGACTTAGCTCCAAATGTCCTGGAGCTATAATCGGCTTGAAATCCCAGCTGCAAATGCTACGTTCCTTTATGAGAACTTGGTCGCAAAATGCTGGACTTAGAAAATATTTTGAGTTGGTTATCTTGAATCCGATGTTTTGCTATTCGCACAAGAGCATCTTTTTCCACATTCAAAAGTCTCGCTGCAGTTCTGGCGCTTAGAATCTAACGAACGGATTGGCTGAGGCTTTCTTATAGTATTTTGGAGTACATTCACAAAATACTATAGCCAATCACAGTGTGGGAACTTTCTTACCAGTCAATCAGAGCGATGCCGGTCCTGTGAAGCCGGGTAAGCGGAGATTCTTAATCTGCCAAGGGACATGCGTAAGTTTGTCACCTGCAAAGTTTGCAATCCCTTGCTATTCAAATGCCACCCGCTGGGACAGGCGCCTCCAAGTCTGATGGAGTTCCATTCAGCCCAGGACGAGGGTACTTGAGCCCTGCCTGCCACCCAAAGGGCTCTCACACCTAGCATCCTCTGGTGTCTTTCATCTCTGATGTTTGAGTAGTCTTACTGGCACCAAGTTGGTAGCCCAGTGGCCTGTCAGCACATTGGTTCTGAAAGTCCCAGCTCAAAATACAGTGCACAACAGTATATACACATTTAAACACAATGTTAATAAAATATATTTTATATATCCTAAGTCTCTGGTTAAGGGGAATAGAATAGACAACTGCACTTTATTTTTCATTAGCCTATATTCCCTGCACACTATAAAATAGACTAGGATTGGACTTTAAAAATCCCATCACAACCTCATATATGGTTGGAGCACATCAGAACCCCTATACAGGTTCTGGGTCACCTGGGCATTAACTGGGTATCCCCATTAACCTAGGGACCCTTCACAGTTACAGGGATACTTTGCATCCCTATGCCCCATTTATCTTTCTGGGCTATGCTGAAGAAGGGCACCCTAGCGGTAAGTCGTGCAAGCTTTTTGAAGGGGAGATATTGCTGAGACAATGTGCCTATTTGTATCCGGGAATCAAGCATGGTTCCTGGGTACATTTTTGTGGTATCCAGCAACTCTGGACCCCGACTACCTAGACACATTCTGACAACACTTTCTCCGCAGAACCCCCTTGAAACTCATACCCTAGCAATCCCTGCTTGCTGGCATCCCTGGAAAGGTAAAAACACAAAAAATCTTTATTAACGCATTTTACAGGTTAATGCATTAAACAGTATTGGGCTCAAGCTGACAGTCCTGAACCCCAACACATGGATCAGAGGTAACCAAACGGGCTTAAACCTTTATTGTGAGCCTGGTTTCCCCCACACCGACACAACATAATTGACTGTTTTTGTACATAATATTATCTTATGTGTATATAGAAGAATGAAAACGTGTTGGTAAGGCTATATATACTTTTATTGAACACAGAGATATAAACCGCATGGTGTAACGCCTGTATGCCCGCAGACCTGGCCAGTCCCCACTACTGAGGTGGGTAAGGGTATAACACGCACCCACAGCAGTGAGGGCGTGCCCGAAGTGTGGTAAGGTGCGTTGCCGGGCCTGGTAAGAAAAGGGTTAACGTGATACTTGCTGAGTCCAGGGTGCCAGAGGTACAGAGATCCAGTTCCAAGAGCCGTGGGTCAGGGGCAGGAGAAGGCAGCGAAGTGAGGTCCAAAGCAGAGTCCAGGGGTAGCGAGGTACACATAGTCAAACAAAGCCGAGATCAATCCAAAGGTATCCAAACAGGGGCAGGGACAGGAACAAGAGCTGTAACAGATAACAGAGCTTGGCATAGACACTGCACACAGGACTCACAGAGAAGCTATGCAAAGCAAGGAAGGAGAGGGCAGACTGGGGTTATAAAGGAAGGAGGGCCAATAGTAGCAATGGGTGGAGCGGAGGCCTGTCTGGGAGATGGTAGGGATAGGCCCAGGTGAGCAGGGAAGGAGACAGGGGTGTGATCCATAGTAATCGCCTGCAGCTGATGGGGGGCAGAGCCAGCGGCACGGGAGGGCTGGTAAGATGATCGGGTGTGCACGCCCTCTGTAAGGCTGCCATGCGCGTGCCCCAGTCGCGTGCGAGAGAGTGCGGTGTGCGCCGCAGAGGAACGGCTCGGTGTGGGGGAGGAACAGGTGAGAGACTGAGGGAGCGCGGAAGCGGGGCAGAAAGCCGCCGTGGGCATGAAGTGACGGAGACCCGCTGGGAGGCGCGTGTCCCCCGATCCGTTACAGTACCCTCCCCCCCCCCCTTGAGGATCGGACTCCAGACGATCCTCCCAAGGTTTGTGAGGAAATTTCCGACAAAATTGTTTGAGAAGAGCTGGAGCATGAACATGATGATAAGGTACCCAGGAGCGTTCCTCCGGACCATATCCCTTCCAATGAACGAGGAACTGAAGTCTGCCCCTGGACCAACGTGAATCAAGAATGGAATGGACTTCGAATTCCTGTTGTCCTTGTATTACGATGGGATTGGGTCTCCGAGGACGGTCCGGAAAATGCACATTTTGGACAAAGGGTTTCAGAAGGGACACGTGAAACACAGAGGGTATTTTCATGGTGGGAGGAAGCGAAAGTCGATATGCTACCGGGTTCATCCGTTCGAGGACTTTGAAGGGACCCAAGAATCTAGGCGCCAGCTTCTGGGAAGGAGTTTTGAGCTTGATATTTTTTGAAGATAGCCAAACTCTGTCTCCAGGTTTGTATTCTGGACCCAGCTGATGTCGCCGATCTGCTTGCGTCTTTTGTTTTTGGACGGACCCTTGCAAGGCTCTTTGGATCTTTTTCCAAGAGTTTTGTAGATTGGAGACGTGAGTATCTGCTGCAGGAACACCAGAGGGGAGGGAGGAGAGTGGAAGGCTGCTGGGATGGAAACCATAGTTAATGAAGAAAGGCGACTCTTGCGTGGACTCATTCTTCAGTGAATTAATAGCGAACTCCGCCCAGGGTAATAGGTCCACCCAATTGTCTTGAGATTCTGACACAAAGCATCTGAGATACTGCTCCAAGGTCTGATTCATTCTCTCCGTCTGGCCGTTGGTCTGAGGGTGGTAACCCGAGGAGAAGAGGAGGGAAATGCCAAGTCTCTGAGAGAACGCTCGCCAAAACTTAGAGATGAATTGAGTACCTCTGTCTGAAACAATGGAAAGTGGCACGCTGTGTAACCTGAAAATTTCCTTAGAAAAAATGTCAGCCAAGGTAGCTGAATTGGGGAGACCCTTGAGGGGTATAAAGTGTGTGTGCTTGGAAAACCTGTCCACTACCACAAGGATCGTATTCATCCCATTAGAATTTGGAAGTTCCACAATAAAGTCCATGGAGATATGCTTCCAAGGCCGTTCTGGAATAGGAAAGAGGCAGGAGGAGACCCGAAGGTTTGTGTCGGGCAGATTTGCTCTGAGCACAGACTGGACAAGCTCTGGTGAAATCAAAAATGTATTTGTTCATTTTAGGCCACCAAAAGGTCCGTTTAATAAGATCCACAGTCCTCTTGAAGCCTGGATGACCGGCAGATCTAGAAGAATGCCCCCACTCTAGGATCTTGTGGCAAAAACGTGGGGCAGCGTACAGACGTCCTTCTGGCACCTTAAATCTCCTAGGGATATGAGCCTGGGCTTTATTGATTTCATCCAGGATATCAAAATTATTGGCAGAAATAATATACTTTGCGGGGAGAATCGTCTCTGACGATTCGTTAGATCCTTCCTCCGTAGAGAATTGGCGAGAAAGAGCATCGGCCTTGATATTCTTGGTACCTGGAATATATGAAATCGTGTAATTGAAATGAGAGAAAAACAGTGCCCAGCGTGCCTGACGGGATCCCAAACGACGAGCCCCCTCAATGTATCATAAGTTTTTGTGATCGGTAAGAATAGCTACTGGTTCTTTGGTACCCTCGAGGAGATGTCTCCATTCTTTTCTAATTGCTTGAGAAAATTCTTGCAAGATACAGTATTTTCACATGAAGCGAAACGTAACTTTGTGGTTAGACAATTATAATGGTAATTAAAATTTAATTTACTAATTGCGTCGTCATTTTTGGACCACAGAGTTATGTACCTGGCTAAGGCGAACCTGTGTGTAATTTTGTACATGTGATAATTTATGTGATTTGTAATTGGTTACAACCGGCTACACTATAAATTGATGTCCACCCACTAGGGGTGTTAACCTGCTCCTGAGGAAGCTGTCTAAGCACAGCGAAACGCGTAGAGCCACTTGTCAGTCTGCTGCAGCTGCCCCTGAAATGAAGACGCTTTAGTTGCTGTTGATCCCCTGCTACTCGTCTTTCTTACTCCCAAACGGACGTCGTCACCTGTATACCGGATGTGACGTCAGATACCATCCATCGGCGGCGAGGCGGGAGCCATAGGAGGACGAAACAGCAAACTTTTCCATACGGGACCGGCACTCTACTGTCTCACGATACCTTTATGTGTACATATGTGATGTACTTATTGTAAGTACGTTTCTTACTTTGCCTTTATGTGATAAATTTTGCATCTTTGATCTACACTATGGTCCGCTTTTATCTTACATGAACACCACATTCTATATTGGATCTGGGTTTACGTCACCTGCATCATCTCCGATTTCAACAATCCCTCACCTTGAACCTCTTTTCCTTCTGAGGATCCAGTTCCACACATACTGACAGAGTCAGACCATTGCCTTTTTTATTCCACTTGTTGTAAGTAGGAATTTCTACAGAGCCAAGAGTTCATTACATTTCAAATGTGTTAATATACTGCACTATTATTTTCTTTATCTTTTATTTTTTGGTGTGTTCCCGAAATCATTGCTCCCTTCCCACCCCGGGGATTGTATAAAAATGCAAACATTATACTATCTTGTACACCTTGATAAAGTGCTGTTGCATGAAACGCTTAGGTGCGTTCATGTATTGCTTGAAGATTGCAATTAAATTTTGATCTGTTATTTTGGAGTTTGCCTTGGATTTTTTCCTTCCTCTTCAAAGCTGAAAGTCGCTGGCTGTGCTCTGTTTTGCACACTACAACCTTGGATCTTCTATACGGATGGATTGCACGCCGCACATGTTGTGAATGTCCCCGCAAGTCAACAGGTAAAGGGCCTTAGTGTCCTATAATTATTCCTGTTTATACTGGACATTGTTTCATATATTGAATACTGAGTGGGTGTTCATTGGTGTGTCAATCTTTGTGGTTGTCAGGTGGACACCACTAGGCACATACCCCTCTCAGTCACTGTCAGCATTTATTTGTGGACACCACATTTACAACTGGACACTTATGGAATAAATGTTTATTAGATAGAACCACATCTGACTGTTTGACCACCACATTCGACTACTCAATTATATTGTGCCTGTGGTCTGGTTCACGACCGCAGGCCACACACACCGCGTGGCGTCCATCTGACAGTGATACTCAATACCACCATCAGCACTAGTCTAGTGACTACGGGGAAGCATCCCTATCTGGGGGCCTTCCCTACAGCAACCTAGGGGGGAATCTGGCCTAATCCGGGAGCGCACGATCCGGTAGGAGCAAAGAGGGAGAGGAGGTCGTACCTTTTGGGGACATCAGTCTAGATCGGGATCCTCATCAGGATCCAACCACGTTACTGGATCTTATCAGCAACAAAATCAACAACAGAATATTCAACAAGAAAAACAACAACAAAAATCTTTCCCTTTATTTCAAAAGGACACAAAAGAGTCAGAAGAGGGAAGAGGGGGGAGGGGGAAGCGGGTACAGGTCTGCTCCCAAAAGGAAGAAGTTTTGAAGGATTTTCCTAATGTTATTAACATCTCTGGAACTGTCCTCTCCCCCATTGAATTGTCTCTTTTGGACAGAGGGCTTAAGTTCTCTCCAACTATGAATTTTGATTTGTTTGGTACTACAATTGATGTGTATAAATTTGTTCGCAAGTTATCTTTAAAAATTTTTTTTTATAAAAATGATGATGTTGTGGACGTTGCGACCAGGGTGGGTGGCTTAGGTGAGGGGGCACCACCCGTTACCGAGGGTGATGTCCCCCCACCTGATACCATACTGACTGAGCGGATAGTCTTACATACATTTGGGGATTTTTGTGCCCTTCTGGACATGGAGGATCTTCTTTCTGAACCAATGTCTAATGAACAGATTATTTCCACATTTTCCGAATGGAATTCGGGTCTTAAGAGAAGCTCTATTTTCTACCCCACTCACATTGAAGGTCAATTTTTAACCATGTTTGAAAATTTGGTCATAAGGGACCTTCGTCTCCTAGCTCAAGGGTTTTCCTTTTCACGTATCAATCAGGATAATTTGAATCAGGATGAACGTATTGCTTTAAAAGCTCTTCAAACTTATTCTTCATTGGTACTAAAAAGTGCTGATAAGGGGGGGGGGCTGTGGTAGTGCAGAGTAGAGATGATTACGTCAGGGAGGCTTTACGCCAACTTGACAATCTCGTCCTACTCTGTACTACCTGCAGACCCCACTTCATCATTTTTGGAAGCCCTTATTGAGCTTATGGACTGATGTGTTATGATGGAAGTTCTTTCTAATAATGAAGTTCAGTTTATTATTCAACCCCACCCTATCATTCCTATCTTTCACCATCTCCCAAAGATTCATAAGACATTGGTCGACCCCCTGGGTCGGCTAATTGTCTCCAGTATTGGATCTTTGGGAGATGGTCTCTCTATATATGTTAATGAATTCCTTCAGCCCTTTGTTAAGAGATTATCCTCATTTATTTTGGATTCAGGTGATCTCTTGAGTCAACTAAAATACGTTACTTGGGATGATAATTGTTTGTGGGTTACACTCGATGTAGTGTCCCTCTACTCTGTCATACAGCATAACGAGGGTTTGGAAGCTATCCGCCACTTTATTGAGGTACCAGAAATTTCAATTTTTCAATCTTCATTTATTTTGGATGCTATTTTGTTTCTTCTTACACACAACTTTTTCACTTTTATCACAAATTTTATTTACAATTAATTGGCACCGCTATGGGCACGAGCTTTGCACCGTCTTTTGCAAATCTCTTTATGGGGTGGTGGGAGTCACAGTTTATTTTTTCTTGCATGAACACTTTTCGTAAAAATATTATTTTTTTACAAAAGATTTGTGGATGATTTAATTATTATTTGGAAAGGGGATGTTATTTCACTACACTTTTGTTAATTATATAAATAATAATTATAATCTTAAATTCACCCTTAATTTTCACCCACACCATATTGAGTTTCTGGATCTCCAATTATTTGTAGATATTAATAAAGTCATCCAAACTGACGTTTTCAGGAAAAAGAAGTCAAGGAATACGTTCCTGAGGGTGGACAGCTGCCACCCACCACAGGTTATCCGGGCTATCCCTAAGGGGCAGTTCCTCAGGCTGAGAAGGAATTGCTCAACATTGGAGTGTTTTCTCTCTCAGTCTGAGGAATTAGCCCAGAGATTTCTGGATAGCGGATACCCTGTGAAAGGTATCACCGAGGCATTTGAGATTGCTCTAAATACGGAAAGAACATCTTTATTACCCACTCGAGACGACAGATGCATGTTTCCTGACCCATGTATTGGTGCTCATGGGAGGAGTGGTTCAGATAGGAAAAAACATAATAGATTTAATAGCAATTGTCCACTTTTTATTTCACAATATAATAAAGAAAGTGGGAACATCAAAGCCATCATTTCAAAACATTGGAATGTTTTGTCTATGGACCCTGTCTTGAGCAGGTACATTGGGTCAGGTCCTAAATTTGTATTTCGCAGGGCAAGAACCGTGGGTTCTTATATTTCCCCTAGCGATCTTAGGGCTCCTCATATGGGTAAAACATCTTTTTCCACTAAAGGTTCCTTCTAATGTGGTTCATGTAGTGTGTGTGGACACATGAAACCTTCTACTTTTTTTCTTGAGTGTTCCCCACATTTGGAAGACACACAGACAGACAACCATGTAAAGAAATACCATATCAATGGTTTCATAAATTGTAAAAGCCAATTTGTTGTGTAACTCATTACTTGCGGTTGTGGTAAAAGATATGTGGGGAGGATTATTAGAGCACTTAAAATCAGAATTCAAGAGCACTTAAGACTAATAAGATTAGGGGACCTCAACCACCCAGTGTCCAAGCACTTCTCCGAATGTCGACAGAGAGGTGCTAGGAATTTTTCATTCTTAGGTATTGAATTAGTTCTTAATAAATCAAGAGGTGGTGATCATGTCAATTTGTTAAACCAAAGAGAGGCATATTGGATTTTTATTCTTATAACACGCCATCCTGTTGGTTTAAATGTTGAATGGCATTTAGGCCATTTTCTCTGATTGTCCTATTTCCCATTTCCTAGTCCTTTTGTATATTTCAGTATCCATTATACAATATGCAGAATTATGTTCTTTGAGTCCCTAAATATATTCATCATGACACAATAATCTGTAACTATAGAATTATATACATTAAAGAATATTATATTATGTCATGCTGATTTATCACCATTTATCAAGCTACTAATACTTTGTTGGGATTATAGCACTATGGTTTATTTGTTTATGTCTTTTATGTATTCATCTATTTTAGGTATGTTCTTATGATATTTGTTCATTTTGTTTTTCTCATATATTCTTTTTGTTTGGTGCTTCCTTTACAGTTCTTTTTATTGTTTTTAATCGTTATTATTATTTTTCTCTTTTGTCCCTGCTTTTTCCTCTTCCCCTTTTTTCCTTTCTACCTTCTTCTTTTCCCTTCTACCCTCCCTTTTTCTTCTTTTTCCGTTTCTTTTTCCGGTTTTAGGTTGAGGACAAGTATGTATTTATTATGTTGTTATGCCTTGTGTTCCTCCCTGCGTTCCGTTGTTTTTTCTCTGCCTATGGTCATTTTAGTTATTGCCCTTTCTTGCCGCCACTTCCGCCCTTAGACTGTTTCTCACGTCCTGGTGGTTGGCGCTTGCGCTATTGTGCATGCGCGGAGTTCATGACGCATGTTCTTTTGGCGCGAACGGGACACAGGTAAGAGGGATATTTATAAGGACTGATTTTCATTGTATGTTATCCTTGATAAAGAACGCTAACACGTTCGAAACGCGTTGGATTTGAATGTCTTGATGACTCAATAAATTTATACTTTTTGTTACCTGGGTCCTCCCTTTGCTCCTACCGGATAGTGCGCTCCATACATCATCTGCATACTGTATACTTCACTTTGGAAGCAGCATATCCATCCAGCCGCACCAGGAATTGTGAGCAATTATTTTGTTGCTACAGGGATACCCCCCAATGAGATTGATGGTGGGGGCTTTCTTTTGCTTCCCACTACCCGTCTTCAGGGGGTGTTTACCCACAATTGTTGGCTATATTACTTACACATTTGATTAATTCTGACGTTATTTTCCTTGGATAGTGGTCTTTGGTGTTATTGAACTTTTACCTGGCATTTGAGCGCTCCTCAACCTTCTATCTACCTAATCCGGGAGCCACTGGCACCCGGACACTACCCTTGGTGTCCCTGCTCCAACTGTCAGCAACTACCAGCAACATTCTATCCTGCATGCTTGGCTCCTTGAGCCCTATTGGCTCTCCTGCCCACGTGTTATTGCAGCCCCTGAGGCTGCTGGGATTTGTAGTCCCTAGGTCTCCTTTTCGCCATCAAATAATTTAAATACATTTGAATGGGTGAAAGATGTGAATTTATTCGCACGGAAACTCAAACTCCATAAAATGTATAGATCAAGAGATAGAAGACTGGCGAACCGTGAGGGGGCCCCAATACCGGATGTAAGGGAAACTGAAGCTATTGAGGATCTCTTATCCCTACAGGCAGAATCCTCTAGAACTCCGGGTGAGGGGCCTTTCACTGACCTTAGACAGAAGTCTAAAT
>WSYH01014116.1:0-16032 GCA_036426205.1 Ascaphus truei
ATCAAAGTTTCTAAAAAATAAAGAGACAAAAGTTAGTAACATATTAACAATACAAATATAGATACTATCGCTATCTCTGATTTAATGTTATGTGAATAAATATAATGGTTTTTAAATATTACATTCCCTACTATACCAGTGTATTACCATCTTCCTAAGATACACAAGACATCAATCGATCCACCGGGTAGACCTATTATCTCCGGAATTGGTTCTTTAACATCGAATTTGTCACAGTACGTAGATTTCTTTCTTCAGAAATATGTGAAGGTACTCCCATCTTATATTAAAGATACCACTGCTGTTTTGAATCTGGTCAAAACAATAAAATGGCAGGATGGGTACAGATGGGCAACATTCGATGTTCAGTCCCTTTATACATGTATTCCCCATGATAAAGGGATTGGGGCAATTAAGGAGATACTATCAAAAGATATAGATCTCCACCCTTCAAATTGTGAATTTATTATCGAAGCCATCAACTTTATTCTGTCACACAACTATTTTCTATTTATGAATCAGTTTTACTTACAAGTGTGTGGCACAGCCATGGGGACGCGTTTTGCCCCCAGTTATGCTAACATATACATGGGGGTATGGGAAGATAACTTTATATGGCATAATAACCCATTTAGAGATAGGGTTATTGTATGGCAGAGATATATCGATGATGTCCTGTGTGTCTGGGAGGGTGATAATGACACCCTAGAGCTCTTTAAGATCTATCTGAATGATAACAATCTGAATTTGAGATTTACATCTGAGACCAGTGTGAACCAGATAGATTTTCTAGACCTCAGTCTGGTATCTAGAGTTGGTGAAACAGTAAACACCAAGACATTTTTCAAAAAGGTGGACGCAAACAGCTTTTTATTGTCATCCAGCAATCATAAAAGATCATGGATTGACAATATACCCCTAAGTCAGTTCATGCGCATAAAGCGGAATTGTAGTCTCCAAACTGACTTTGAAGCACAAGCTACCGCTCTATTTGAGAGGTTTATTGAGCGTGGGTACAACAAGACTTTGCTACTCAGTTCTCTAGAGAAAGTTGAGAAAATGGAGAGGGAATCTTTACTAGTTCAGAAAAAACTAACAAAAACAGTAATGAAAGAGGAGAAATTAAATGTACCCTTTATTACAGAATTTAGCTCTGTTAGCACTAGTATTCAGAAAATAATCAATAAAAATTGGAATATCTTATGCAATGACCCGATTCTGGGTCCCTCCCTCAACCAGAAACCGAGCTTTATTTACCGTCGGGCAAAAACTTTAAAACACTATTTGGCACCGAGCGACATCGGATCTCAAACAAAAACACCTTTGGAGATCCCATGGATGCCCTGTAAACCCGACGGTAATTATTGCTGTGGTAAATGCAAGGCCTGCAAAATGTTAAATCCAAATAGAAAAACTTTTCAATCTAATAGCACAAAAGAAAATTTTACTGTCAAAGACTGCATTTCTTGCAAGTCAACACATGTGATATATCTTTTACAGTGTCCCTGTGGATACCAATACGTAGGGCGGACAAAAAGATTTTTAAGAGTCAGGATTTTAGAACACGCTAGAAACATTAAAATAGGCTTTGAGCAACATAGCGTATCCAGGCATTTTAAACTCAAACATAATTCAGACCCCTCTTGCATGACGTATATAGGTATCCAAATTGTCCAGGCAGGGAGACGTGGTGGAGATAGAGACAAGAAATTGTCCAAACAAGAAAGTTTGTGGATATACAAACTTCAAACTCTATCTCCACTAGGTCTTAATGAAGAGATTGATGTTTGGTCTCTTTTTTAATTCATCCTTTTTATCTTTTAGTATTGATGTAACCCATATTATTTACATTTTAACTAATTTTTAAAATGTGGCTTTTCCTTTCTCTCATAGGCCAATGTATGCGTGAAAAAAACCAGTCCCTTTTGTCTTTTAAACCATTATATTTTTCACATAACATTAAATCAGAGATAGCATAGTATCTATATTTGTATTGTTTTTAATATGTTACTAACTTTTGTCTCTTTATTTTTTAGAAACTTTGATTTATTGCATAATGTGTATTAAAATTAAATGATGTGTATTTTATTTAATGTTGTGTTGTGCCTAAGATCCTGATTTGATGTGCAATATTGGCTCCCCAGGTGGGGATTGTCCGTCAATTTATTGTGGCCAATCAGATTAGGTTCATGTGTATAAGAACCGCCCCGTACACCCCCTCCGTATTCCCGAAGAAGTATCGATTACGAAACGCGTAGGAGAGGGCCGTTCCATCTTTATTATTATTTTTATCAATCCCATTGTGGTTTTTATATATAGCATATTCTTGCACATGCTTTTGGACTTTTACTGCCTTCACCATCCGCGAGCAGGCGGAGTGATACAAGGCGCCGCTGATGACGTCAGGACGACTGCGGTTCACCCGGAACGGCCTGTGTGAGTACAGCGCTTGCAACCACAGCTGATGGAGATCCCTCACAAAGGCTTGAACTTCCCGCCGAGTGACCCGCTGGAGACTAACGCTTTGAGTAAACTCACACTGTGGGGCGAATCCCTAACGAGGTGTGCACCCTCGCTGAGACAGCTGTTGAGGATAAAAGATTATCCAGAGAGACAGTGAGCCTTCACGGAGCAGTTCCCAAGAGTGGTAACATGTCCAAACATGTCCTGTTGATATATGCTTTTTCTTGATGTACGTGCAATAATCACCTTTTTATTCTATAAATATTCTTTAAATACTACACTATGAGGTTTTTTTGCGCGTTTTTTTTTCTTTTTTCTGTATTAGTTGGACAGCTGAGCCATCCCCTAGAAACTGCAGCATAAACCTCCCTATTAGGTTGTATATTACTTTGATCACAATATCACTTAAACACTATATATACCACTAATGAGCGCATTATCTGTTTTACTCACTTAATATAATATGGGCATGATAAGCCTCATAGCACTCAATGGGCACCCTAATGACAATCAAGACTTAATAGACACAGACACACATAATAAAATGTAACTAAACTCAAAAAATCACACGTCACTAAATACAAACAGTAGCAAGCTAATCCAATCAATACAATCAATAGCAACATCAACAATGAATTAATTAAACCATTAACCAATCTAAACAATTCATTCCGAAACCAACTCAAAATGAATAGTAACACTAACCAATGTAAATAATGAATTACTCCACATTAATGAATTTAAACATTTAATAGAAAGAAATTCTAACAATCTCGACGAACAGCATCGGCTGGGATTTAACATGGGGTATTTGGATTGACAGATGAAAAAAGAAGATAAAGAAGAACAAGAAATGTTTACAGATGAAGATAGAAGAAGGTGATTAAAGAAAGAAAAAGAAGATTGAGGTACCTGACCGGATCTTCATGGCGGGTGGCATCCGATGCTGTTGGAGCCTTCAAGGTAGTGAGCTTCCTGTTTCCCCTGGATCGGCGAGGGCCCCAACGCTTCTAACGGTAAGTATATATTCATGTTGTAAATGTCTCTTTTTACAGGTTTAATCTTTGGTTGTTTTTTTGATTTTTGGGGGGAGGCACATTGACTGATAATATATTAATCGGTACCCTCTTTAGGGTACGAGATTAATACATTATTATGACAAATTTGGGGGGCATTTCTCACTTTGTATTGGGTGTTGCTTTTTGGCATTTCATGTATTATGTGGATGTCAATGTTTGTTTTTTCATGCTTAATGTCATTAAAGGTTAGCGATTGGTGTTCATTTGTATTTAATGTTATATTATGTTAGCTAATGGGTTTTATGGTTACTTCAGAGATTGTTAGAATTTCTTTCTATTTAACTGTTTAAATTCATTAATGTTGGAGTAATTCATTGTTTACATTGGTTAGTGTTACTATTCATTTTGAGTTGGTTTCGGAATGAATTGTTTAGATTGGTTAATGGTTTAATTAATTCATTGTTGATGTTGCTATTGATTGTATTGATTGGATTAGCTGGCTACTGTTTGTATTAGTGACGTGTGATTTTTTGGAGTTTAGTTCCATTTTATTATTGTGGTCTTGTTGTATTACTGTATTGCCATTAGGGGGCCCATTGAGTGCTATAGAGGCTTATCATGCCCATATTATTATATATTGGTATGATGTACCACTATACTACTCAATGGTATAGGGTGGGTATAGTCAGTCAGGGGAGGGTGTTTAGGCCTCATGGGTGGGTGAAGGGGTATTAGCCCTAAGGATGGGTGTTTAGACCTTGGCGGTGGTAGCGGTTGGTTTAACCCCTTTTTACCTTAGCGGATTAACCGCTAAGGTATGAAGGGGTTAACTCCCCCCGCAACCCCCCCGCAATGCCTAAACACCCACTAAGGGCCAATTCCCCCTTCCACACCCCCGCTAGCCACTGTATTGTATGTATTGTATGTTTCTTACATTATCTTGGCACGGGTGTTAACCCCTTCATTGCCTTCGCGGTTAGCCGCTAAGGTAATGAAGTTGGCTGTACATGCATGTTCCCTGCCTCGATGCATGCCGGGGGTCCGGAGCTGCTATTAATGGCTATCAGCTCCGGAACCCCCGGCATCAATCCGAGGCAGGAAAGGGGCCTGATTTTTTCTAGGTCCCGACACATCGCTGCTCATCGAGCCATCTCCCCACCAGTTGACCCAAAAATTTGTGGTGAATTGGATTTAGGGAGAAGATCGCCTTTTAGGCTGCGATGGGCTGCGATATGCGGCGACAGCCGACTCACGGGTCTCTGAATAGTGGGAGTTTATCAACCTCCCGAAAATGGTCGATGGGGCTGATCGCTGCTCAGTCGGCTAATTTTGGATAGCGATACAATTTTGCGTCGATACAGCCGTTATCGAGCATTTATCAAGGCTATCTGAATACGAGTAGCCATTTTGTCGATAAGTGCTTGATAAGGGCCTTATCGAGGCTTTCTGATAAGGCCCAAAGTCTTTCTTCCATAGTTGCCAAGTTAGTAGAATCTGTAAGCAAGACCTCCTCACCCTAGTCAGATACCTACAACACATTATTAATCCAAACCTAGTATAGCATGGGTCCCCCTGGCCCCTTTTTGCCCTCCCTTGTCCCTTACCTCCATGCTGCGGTAAATGCCGAGTGTTCGGGGCGCGCTGGTACCGTGACGAGGTGTGTGCACCTTCGGTAGTGCGGGGAGGTGGAGGAGAGCTGCAGAGGCGGGTTTGCAGCGAAGCAGAGAGGCGACCGAGTCATCGACGGCTTCCAATAGCAGGGTGTGCTGCCATGTCTGAGTGCACACATGCGCATGGTATCGGGCATGTCAGACACCAGCCATAGGCTGTCAGGTTTCCCTTCCCTAGGATTGATACAACTGGCGCGCTGCAGCTATGCCAGTCGGTGCTGGACACCAGAGGGTAAGGTTGTAGGTTGCAGGAGTCAGTTGGCCCCTGCACTAGGCCAGAGACCTCCATTAGCCCCAATAAGCCCTGACCCTCTAGCTGTGGTTGCTTCAGGGAAGGTCCCTTCGAAGGACACTTCCCTTTACTGTCTAGTGTCAATCCACAGTGAGACGCCGCACGTGATTGCGGCCTGTGTTCTGGGACCGGAATACCTCCCTGTGAGTGACTTGCAAGATGATATTACCATGCCGAATCCTCCCACACGGAGGCGGACGCCATTGTGGATGACCACATCAGATCAGAGGGATCTCTATGTTATCTGCATCACCCGGGTGCTGCAGCTCCCAGGCAGGTACCCAACTAAGTGCAACCACCCTTCACGGATGCGCTGTCTCCCTATACTTTGGGTGGGGCCCTGACATGTGGAAAGGACATCAGGGTATTGGTGCCTGGCACCCAATGTACTTTGGGGACACTCACTGGTGGTATCAGGTTGGGGCCTATATTACTGTGTGTTTACAGGGTCACCGATATTATTTGTTCAGTAAGGTTTGTTAGTAATACTGAGTGTGTGTATTATTGGTATTGTTCCTGTAAGGGGCTTATCCTACCCCGTTGGGATCCCTTGCAGGTATGCACTGTCACCAGACGAATCAGGTACACCCCAGCTCCCAGCGGCAGAGGTTCAGGCCTCCTGTGAGCCACAGGTAACACACACCACACCCCGTAGCCGCCCATATCTCTCATAGGGTGGGGGAAAGTGCGCTACATTTGTGGCGCTGCTGAGATCTCAGACCTGGGGTGCCCTACTCACATCAAATTAGTCGCCAACATCCACAGCATGTTCTCCCATCCAAACAACAGGTCCGCGACTGGACCCTGGAAGTAAACAAGTCTCTCCGCGGTCGCGGTGGGGGAACGTGCCCTCTGGCATCAACCTCGTGAGTCGTTGACTGATTCAGGCCCCTCCCATGGATTGCCCACGTCTGACAAATAGGGCGAAAATGGGATCCCACTTTCCACGGTACATCCTCATCACTGTAACCGCCACGAGGTGAGGTGGGATGACACTCCGGAGCCCTACACTTTCGGGAGCCCTGTCCCTGGGCTGCCCGGTCATCTTTCCTGAACTGTCTCTCACCATGGCGATTCCATTTCCAAACTCTCCCTCCAGTCCCTCCCACACCCCCGGTATTACACACTTTGCTCACAGGTGTGTTCACTACTCTATTCAGATCCCCTTCTACCCAGGGTGATATTCAGTCCTGGGATCCTGCTGGAAGCACTCCTCCGACCGACCTCTACAACCATCGAACACCCCCCGTGAACACCGCCCAGTCTAGACTCACCCTACCTCCTCAAACCTTGTCCCCAGAGAACTCACATTGGGAGTGACTCTACCTCACTCGCTGGTAGAACGCTCTGACCCAGTCATATCCAGTCCCACCAATATGTAAGCTCAAGTCTTCTTGGGGACCCCGCCCATACCTCTTGGCGAGGCAGAGTTTGAAGAATGGAGGATCATGCAGGACAGTGCTCCCTGAGTGGACCTGCTCTGATTCTGTAAAGCGGCAGCGAATCATCGAGTGCCTGTGGCCACCCATATGGTGCAATTTCTACAATAATAGTCACCCCAACCTGATTCACAAGTGCTGATACATGCGCTAACCAAGACCTATGGTTTCCCGGATGATGCCATCTCCCGCTGCCCGGTTCTACGCTCTCACGCAAGCCAAAGGAAGAAGTTGTGTCAAGTTCCTTCATCGAATCCAGTTGGTCCTATTGCCTCTGGTGAAGAAAAATATTATCCCAGCATCCCAGCCGCACGGTCTGCGAATCCAGCAAATTCCTGCGGGGTGCATTGCCTATGCACCCGGTTGCTATACTGGTCAGTTTGCACCCTCTCAACGACATCTCTAAGCTTTGAAGACTATAATGGATAGAGTAATAAGCCCCAGAGAGCACCCTATGGCTGCATTTGTCCAAACCACCTAGTGACTCTGCAAAAGGGAAAAGCTTTGAATTCCACCAAGGGTATCGCAAGGACGACTCAAAGGGACGTGAACCCCAAAGGCCAAGGAGGCAGAAGTGGACGAAACCACCCTGCTCCCAAGGGTTCCTACCGCAACATCCAGGTCACCCAAGAAGGAATCTCCTTCCTCCAGGGCCGGTTAATCTATATTACAATCTGCTACATAAGGGCCACTTCTCTAATAACTGCCGGGACCCAGAAAAAGTCCAAACAGTCCCCACCCAAACCATGATCTGCAAGGTCCAGTCTGCAGAAACCCCTACCCCCTTCAGAGAGCACACCCAGGCCAAGCCCTGATGAAACATCCCTATCGAAACGCTTGCAATCGTTTTGGACAGCCACCACCATATACGTATCCTTGTGGATGGCGTATATGCAACAGCTTTGCTAGACACCGGTCCCAAGTGACCATTGTTATACCGCCCGTTCTATGACCAACATCTTAACCACCTGCCCTTGCTGTCAGCGGACACTATGAAGCTGTGGGGACGCAGAAATGAAGGCTACCCCATTGCACGCATGGTGAAGGTTCAGCTGGAAATACTACAGCTGAAC
The DNA here is from genome assembly GCA_036426205.1 of Ascaphus truei. NCBI lineage: Eukaryota > Metazoa > Chordata > Amphibia > Anura > Ascaphidae > Ascaphus > Ascaphus truei. The sequence continues at coordinate 7,957 of WSYH01014116.1, forward strand.
ACCGGCAGTCCCTCACGCCATGGATGTGAAGGCTTTGATATGCCCTGAGCCCCGAGAGCACCAAGCTCCCTGGTCCATACGGGAACCAATACCGACGTGGTACAGGCAGGTGTTCAGAGCATATCTGCAAGAGGTTGGCGAGCTACCTCTGTCCTCTCTACAATCCACCCAAGCCTGAAGGAAGAGTGCTGTCAGATCTCGGCCGAAGAAGATTTGGTGACTTGTCAATCACACACAACGGGGTTGACCACGATTCACCAGGGGGAGTGGAGGTTATGTACACTGTGTGTTGCTATCCAGAGACCGACAGGCCGACATCCCTCTCCCTGGAAAGTAACCAGAGGCGATGCCATCAATGTTACCGGTTTTGTGCCCAGATACCGAGAATGAGTCCAAACTAACCCCGGAAGGTCAAGGTGTTTGTCCAAACTCTTCTCCCTTACCCATGCCCCTCACCAGGACAACGGTTGGGGCAGGATATACCCAGTTACCTCCGTCGAGCCATGGCTGCTCAAGTGAATGCCGCTGCCATGCCAGATCAACGAACTGAGCTGACATTCGACTTCGGGGAATCCACCTGAACATGTGGTCCTGAAAGCCTTGCCGATGAACAGGGCATCTCGGCGACAGAAGATATTTGGGTTGGTCGAAATGGTTCTTCTGGCCATGGATGCGCGAGTCAGTGGAACGACAAATGTACAGCTTAATGTAGATGATATGTGATAGTTGTATTATATTATGCATTTTTTTATATAACTTGGTTATACTGTTTGGTTACACTGTCCCAAGCGAGGCCGTTGGGGTTTTCCCCAGGGGGTGAGTATAGCAAGGGTCCCCCTGGTTCCCTTTTTCCCTCCGTTGGTCCCTTACCTCCGCTGCTGGCGGCGGATGCCGAGTGTTTGTGGGGGTGCGCGGGACCAGTGACGGGGTGTGCGTGCCTTCGGTAGTTTGGGGAGTTGGAGGAGAGCTGCAGAGGCAGGGGGATCTCTATTTTTATTTGAAAAAAATTCTTTAAGATAACTTTCTTGTAAACATCTGTAAGTCAATAATTGTGTTGAACAAATGAAAGTTCCTGGAAGGTGCAAAAAAGAACCCTTATTAAAGAAGCATCAGTTGAGCTGGTGTTAATATTTTTTGTGAGAGGTTAATAACATGGTTTTGGCTCTTTCTAAGAGTGTTTTTTTGTTTAGCGATCCGCCTTGCTCTCCCTCTTTCCCTCTTTCGACCTTTGACCTCCTCTTTCTTGTTTGTGAGCATTGTGGCATACTGTGGTTGATTTTTTGAAGGAGTTCTGGAGTATGTTCTAGGTGGTGTTGTCACAGTTTTTTTTGCAAGTAACCGGTTTTGCTCATAATCTGTTTTCTCTCCCACGTGAATTTTGTTTGTTTTTTTGCCTGAACTTCTTCTCTACCAAGTTAATATATCTTGGTGAGTTTTTGGCTGTGCACCGCAACCATTTTTCTTCACTGATTGCTCGATTCGGATTGGAGCACGCCGCTGTGCGGTTCACTCTGCAAAGGAAAACTCAGTGAGTACTTTAAAATCTACTATTAACATGGTCACTGTGATGAAGAGGATTTATATTGACCAGTTCTTACTGTCCGTGACTTAGACCTGCTCCTTTAATCATCATGTGTATCAATATGACACAATGAACATTTAACTTCAATAATGTGTAAAGATCAATATTCACTGAGGAAGATGTTTTAAATCTCTGCATTGAACTGCTATCAATTTATCTGTCGTTAAGCTAAACATTATAACATTGTGTGTGTATGTGGTTTTGATGCACTGTTTTTTGTTTGGGATCTCCCAAACACTTTTTTTTAAAAATCTGATAACCATACACATGGTTTAATCTATTTTGCCTACAGCCATATACTATTCAGTCCATCTACACTTATCAAAGGAGTGCATGTTACAGGGGGCTGTTTTTCCAGTGCCGACGCTCCCTCTTTGGAGTGTTGCTAAGGCCCTAGGTTCTAAATAATTCCTGGGGTGGTTTTTCATATACATAATTGTAGCACCTTAGTGGGATTGGGTTTGCTACCACCTGCAGTTTCCATGGTGCTTTCAATACCTGTGAGGCAACAGGAGGGCTCTGAGTGGTTTCCGTGATGATGTGGAAAATCAGGACAGGCTTTTAGATGCTTCATTCTTTGGAAGCGCCTCCAGTTAGCATGGATCCTGGAAACTTATGCAGGATGGTCCATGATGACACTATAGGCCTATTCAGAGAACATTCATAAATAAACGCCAGGGAATGTAAAAATGTTTTTTTTTTGGGTTGCTATCACGGTATTCAGAAAGGCTCGAATACCAGTGATAGCAAAATCCCACAACTGGCAGTTTTGCTGCCAGCGAGAGCCTCGAGCCTCTGAAAAGGCAAAACACAGCGATTCATTTCTGCTGCAGAGAGAGCTGCTCTAGAAAGCCGCCTCTCCCAGCTGAATGTCGCCCGAAATGTATTTTATTTAAATATCCATTTCCTTTAATAGTGTAGAGTTGCAGGGGTCTCCGGAGCTGACCACGTTGGTTTTATGTCCGGGACCCCCTGCTTCCCGAGATAGGCCTCTTTATGGGGTGCCGATTATCTCCTATGCAGGAAATGTCCCGGTCACGTGACGCGGGACATTTCAATGCAGAGGAATACCGGCACCCCATAATGGGCCTGTATCTTCGCAAGCGGGTCCCCGACATAAAACCCACGTGGTTCAGCTCCGGAGACCCCCTGCACCTCTACACTATTAAAGGAATGTGATTTTAAATAAAAATTTAAAAATATCAATAATACTCCCCCCACCTCCCCCAAACCCATACAGTACAGTAATGGGGAAAATAACTATTATCCAGATTATGATAATAGATTATTTGCCCATTATTAAACCTGCATTAGCATACATAATAAAATAAATAATACTATCTTACCACAACAGCAGGTCCCTCTGTCCTCCGTTTCCAGTATCTTATAGAAAAATAAATACATTCTAATGGTCCCTAACCCTTAATCAACCTTAGCGGTTCCACCCGCTATAGTTTTTAAGGGGTTAACCACCCTGAACCCGGGAAACTAAGCACCCACCCAGCTGACATACCCACCCTGTACCCATTGAGTAGTATAGTGGTACATCTACCCTATAAATATATGGGCATGATAAGCCCTCTATAGCACTCAATGGGCACCCTAATAAAAATACAGTAATACACAAACACACAGTAATAAAACCTAACTATACCCCAATAAACACACTTCACTAAAAAAATGTAGCCAGCTAATCTAATCAATAGAAGCAATTACAACATCAACAATGAATTAATTAAACCATTACCCAACATCACCCAATTAATCCAAAGCAACTCAAATGAATAGTAACCTAACCAATGTAAACAATAATTAATCCTACATTAATTATACAACCATTAAAGACAATATAACATTAAACTATCTCTGAAGTATCCATAAAACACTTTAGCTAACCATAATATAACTTAGTACAAGCGAACACAATTGCAAACCTTTTCTTCATTAACCATAAACAAACAATCACATCCAAATCAATAACTGCCAATAACAAGCGAGAAATGCCCCCCAAATATATTGGCCTAATAATGTATTATCTGTACCCTAAAGATGGTACCGATTAATATATTTAAGTCAATGTTCTCCCCCCGCCCCCCAAAAATAAAAAAACACATCCAAAGAAATACACCTGTAAAAGAGACATTTACAAAAATTGAATATCTTACTTACCATTAGAAGCGGTGGCCCTCCGACTCCCGGGTAACGGAAGCTCACGTACCTTGAAGGCCTCCAACAGCATCCGATGCCATCCGCCATCAGGATCCGGCTCCTGGTACCCCAATCTTCTTTTTCTTTCTTTACTCACCGTCTTCTTCTTCATCTGTAACCATTTCTTGTTGTTCTTTATCTTCTTTCTCTCATCTGTCAATCCATAAAACCCCATGTTAATCCCACCATGCTGTCTCGTCGGCTTTCTTGGCTCAAATGAGGCTCACGGCCTAAATATGGCTTGTGACCATCACATTTACCCCTCACAATGGTTAACAGCCACCTGATTGGCTGTTAAAACCATGTGCAACTTAAAAAATTTTTTGCCGTACGTCACTTAAAGGGAATGATGCCAGCCAATCAGAATGGCTGTGCTCATTTCCCTTTACATGACGTCATTAATCCAAGATGGCCGCTGTTCACATGGTATTTCAGCCAATCAGATATCGTGGGAACCATTCCACACGCTGATTGGCTTGAATACCTTGTGAACACAGCTGCCATCTTGGATTTACCGACGTCATTTTAAAGGTAAATGAAAGCACGCCATTCTGATTGGCTGGCATCATTCCCTTTAAGTGACGTCACGGCAAAAAAGAAAATAAGTCTGCCATGGTTTTACAGCCAATCGGGGTTGGCTGTTACCACCATTGTGAGGGTAAATGTGACGTCCACAACCATATTTAAGGCCGTGACGCCTCATTTGAGCCCAAGAAGCCGACGAGACAGCATTGGCTGGGATTTAACATGGGGTTTTTTATGGATTGACAGATGAAGAAAGAAGATAAAGAACAACAAGAAATGGTTACAATGAAGATAAAGACGGTGAGTAAAGAAGAAAAAAGAAGATTGGGGTACCTGAGCCGGATCCTGATGGCGGATGGCATCGGATGCTGTTGGGCTTCAAGGTACGTGAGCTTCCTGTTACCCCGGGAGTCGGAGGGCCACCGCTTCTAATGGTAAGTAAGTATTCATGTTTGTAAATGTCTCTTTTTACAGGTTTATTCTTTGGATGTTGATTTTATTTTTGGGGGGAGGCACATTGACTGATAATATATTAATCGGTACCCTCTTTAGGGTACAGATTAACATTATTATGCCAATATTTGGGGGCATTTCTCGCTTGTTATTGCAGTTTTGATTTGGATGTGATTGTTTGTTTATGGTTATGTAAGAAAAGGTTTGCGATTGGTGTTCGCTTGTACTAAAGTTATATTATGTTAGCTAATGTGTTTTATGGATACTTCAGAGATAGTTTTATGTATTTATTTGTCTTTTAATGGTTACATTAATTAATGTAGATTAATTCATTGTTTACATTGGTTAGTGTTACTATTCATTTTGATTGCTTTAGGGATTAATTGGTTTGATTGGGTAATGGTTTTAATTAATTCATTGTTTGATATTGTAATGCTTCTATTGATTGATGAGCTGGCTACTGTTTTTTTAGTGAAGTGTGTTTTTGGGAGTAATAGTTAGGTTTTATTACTGTGTGTCTGTGTATTTCTGTATTTTTTATTAGGGTGCCCATTGAGTGGCTATAGAGGCTTTCAATGCCCATATTATTATTATATATGGGTATAATGTACCACTATACTACTCAATGGGTATGTCGTGTTATAGTCAGTCTGGGGTGGGTGCTTAGTCCTGACGGTGAGTGAAGGGGGTATTAGCCCTAAGGATGGGTTTTTAGACCTTGGCGGGGGGATAGCTGTTGGGTTAACCCCTTTTTAACTTACGTATTAACCGCTAAGGTAATGAAGGTTTAACTCCCCCCGCACCCCCCGCCTTGCTTAAACGCACTAAGGGCCAAATTCCCCCTTCACTCACCCCCGATAGCCACAGTATTGCATTGTACTGTATTGTTTATTACAGTAACCGGCACGGGTGTTTAACCCCTTCATTGGCCTTAGCGGTTAGCCGCTAAGGTAATGAAGTTGCTGTACATTAATGTTTCCTGCCTCGGATTACATGCCGGGGGTCCAAGCTGTATTAATGGCTATCAGCTCCGAGAACCCCGGCCATAATCCGAGGCAGGAAAGGGGCCTGATTTCTTCTAAATCCTGACCCATCGCAGCTCATCGAGGCCATCTCCCCCACCAATTGTCCAACATTTTTGTGGGGAATTGGATTTGGGGAGAAATCGTTTTTTAGGCCCTGCGATGGGCTGCGATGGGCTGCGATGGCCCGGCGACACCCACTCGCGGGTCTCTGAATAGCGGGTTTATCAACCCTCCGAAATGGTTGATAAAGGCCTGATCGCTGCTCAGTCAGCGAATTTCGGACGGAGATAAAATTTTTGCGTCGATACAGGCTGTTCTCGAGCACTTATCGAGGCTATCTGAATACCAGTAGCCATTTTGGTCGATAAGGCCTTATCGAGGCTTTCTGAATAAGGCCCTATGTTCCTCTCCAGGCAGGAAAACCACACCTTGTTATGGTTCAACCTATTTTTATTGCACTCAGCAGAGTTACAGCAATTTTTGCTTCCCCTGGGAAGGTTACTTTAGGCTTGAGGCCCATTGGTTCCCTTCTGGTGCTTCTCCTGTATCCCCTTGTGGGATACACGGTAGTGTTGTCCACTCCACAGGGGGAGGGTTGAGATACACTGATTTTAGAGTGTGCCACTATATACCCTGTGGGGTTGGGCTTGTTACCCTGCCCCCCATATCAGGGCAGGCCTGATACTGACAGGCGTCACTTAAACCTCATGTGACCCTGCCAATATTCTCCTCCAGGCTGACACCCGGGTTGTTGCTAGGCCCGCCCATGGATACAGTAAGTTGTAATCCAAACTGGCAATAGCAAGTACTGTCCGCGTCCCAGCTTTATTCTAAAGCTTGCCGGGATAAAACGGGGCTTTTTTCTCTCTGATTTAAACGAGTTTCCCTGCAGTTTCCCCGTGCGCCGCCGCTTCAAAAGATAAGCGCTAATGGCGCTTTATCATTTGAAAGCGCCCGAGGCGTGGGAAACCAGCCGAAAAGAGCCGCACGTCGTCCGCGGGTTTAAAGATTCGCGGTGGCTCCCGGCTTTAGAATAAAGCGTGGCAGCAACTGTAGGCCTTCATGATGACTTACCCCCTACGTGGCTTGTCCCTAGCAGGACTTATAGTGTTAGGGGCCAAGGAAAAGGTAGTGGCCGGGCTATGCTACTAATATTTGGGGCAGATATAGACCCCACTGGCTTGAAATTATCTCCAAAGCCTTAAAAGTTGATTAGGAGTCAGAATGAAGAGATGACGTGTTTTGAATGCTATAAGAAGACAATTAACAGGTAGGTCGCATAAATGCAAGATTTTTTTTAATAAGGGGTTTCTATTGAGAAAGTCATGCATACATGCAAGGAGAAGTAAGAAAAGTGTTGTAGTGTCAGCAATCAGACACGGTTCCGTTTGTAGAAATATTGACATAATTGTTCCAGATGGAAATGGAGTGTCCCACAAAGGTGATAATTAGTTGGCACTGGAAGGAGAATTGTCCTAGTGGAGTCCACGTGACCCCCACATCATTGACACTTCAATAAACAACCCAACCAATCTTATGAGTCAAATAAATACACAATATGTCCATTGTATACAGATATAACTTAAGGCACTGTGGCTCTCTTTCCTGTACACTCCGAGGGACACTCCGTCGTCTTGTGCGCGTGAATCCATCCAGGTGTAGATTCCAAGTACAGTAGATGTAGAAGAGGAGCATATTTAGTTAAATATAATAACAACAAAAATATAGTTTAATGTCAAATTATAATATTTGAAATAATAATAATGAGTCATTTTAATGCTATTATTATTTCAATGTTATAATTTTGACATTAACTATTTTTTTGTTTTTATTATATTTACTAAATATGCTCCTATCTTATATATTATCTCAGGGTTTTTTGCAATCTTAACAATTACATTTTTGTGTCTTTTAAATAACTTATTCTTTGTTGTATTGTCTTGTGATGAAATAAGTTTATTTTAGAAAAACTAGTACACCACCTGACCTGCCCGGCCTATGGTATGCACGTTACCGTCAGCGCGACACGTCTCGGATTGCGCACTGATGACGTCATCCTGATGGTGTGTACGGACAGCTCTGGTGAGTATAAGTAGCAACCTTCCATAACCTTGTACATCTCGATAAAGTGCTGTTGCATGAAAACGCGTAGTTTTGCGTTCTGTAGTCGTTTTTTTTTTTTTTCTTCATGCAATATTTGATCATTATTCTTAGTTGGAGTTGCCTGGCCATTTTTCTCCTCTGGATACCAGAAGCAGGATTTGCTGGTTGTGCTCTATCTAC
>WSYH01014117.1:0-16031 GCA_036426205.1 Ascaphus truei
AGGTGTGCAGGAGGTGTGCAGGAGGTATGCAGGAGGTTAGCAGGAGGTATGCAGGTGTGCAGGAGGTGTGCAGGAGGTGTGCAGGAGGTATGCAGGTGTGCAGGAGGTGTGCAGGAGGTGTGCAAGAGGTGTGCAGGAGGTGTGCAGGAGGTGTGCAGGAGGTGTGCAGAAGGTGTGCAGGAGGTATGTAGGAGGTGTGCAGGAGGTATTCAGGAGGTGTGCAGGAGGTGTGCAGGAGGTGTGCAGAAGGGAGTTTAAGTTACTGTATGGACTGGGGGAGTAATTGAGCTTAAATAGCTTTTGACTGAAGAATGCAAGCCACAGGGATCCGTGAGTTTATGAGTTAATCTGGCATAAGCAATGTAAAATAATAAAACATATGGCCTGTTTTCATCCACTAATTGTGTTGTATCATATTATTAATTAAGGGTGTGGACTGGGGACTATTGGGTAATGTATTCCTGGCGTTGCCAGCATTTTAAAGGTTAAAGACAGATAAGGAGGGCATGTGTTGAAGCCTCTCTCTATGGCCCAGCAGAAGTGTAACAATAGGTAGGGCATGTAGCATTTTTATGTGGGCACTGATGGCGCTTCTGGTGCAAACTGTAGCATAACACCAATATAATCTGGTTATACTCAGTCTAAGTGTATAGTGTAGTCTCACAGCATATCCTCTGGTGCATAGACTCAACCGTGTAATACTGCACACAATAGACAGAGTGTCCATATACAGGGGGGGGACATGGGCTACATGTATATGGAGCACTTAGAGATATTCTTGTTTTGGTGATTCACACCGGACAATCTAACTCCTAGGAATTACCTCCTGTGGGTTTTATAACCAAATGCAGGGATTCGTAGGTTTTCTTTCAGATTCCCCAGGTGGTAATGACATCCTTACAAAAATAGAGGAAAATACCATGGCATAATAACGTTTTATAATAAATGTACTGCGATAAAAGGTAAGTTGCACTCACAAATGCCTATTTCAATTGCACATTTCGAACATAGCTTTCCAGCCTGTGGCAGCTTCGGTCTCCCTTCCTCCTGGTATGTTTACAACTGGAGTCTGTTGGGTCCCTTTCACTCGATCGCCTCCATGTCTGTTATATGGCATTGTCCATTCCTCTAAGGTGGAGCTCTGGATGAGGGTTCTGTCACCTTATCTCTCCTGCCTTGGCCCGTGCACAGCCGGGTGGGGCGGAGGTCGGATTAGCAGCGGCTTCCTCCGCATGGACTTGCGTCTGTATGGTGGTGTTAACAGATGCAGGAGCCAAACAAATAGATTTGGAGTGTTTCTAAAATTACAGCGGCCTGTGAGGGTCACCCTTCGCATTTCACATTAAGCTTCCTCAGGGGTACTTGCTCATGGGATTGCACTGGGATCTTAATAGTGTTCCACATCTAAGTCCGATTGATACTACAGGTTATTCAAGGTATGCAAATTGGCTAATTGGGTTAACCCTGCACGTGCACCGGACAAATTAAAATTACTTGGAGTATGTACTAAAACAACATTACAAATATAACAAAAATTGTTATTTGCAAAATCACGATCGGAGTGATTTAAAATATATTCAGAATTGTATAACACGGATTTCATCTGAAACATGAATTGTGGAGGAGATAAATATGATTGTCCATCAAATGTGTGATTTAACTATTAAATACACTTGTTTTAAGTGAATTCCATTGTATGTCTCTGTTTTCTACCTGTCAGTTTTTCCGATCTCCTAAATAAGAAGACTACATTGAGGAGGCACAGACATTGCTAGGAGATGTTCAAACATATCAGAAACGGAAAAAGAACCCCATTGGGGAATTCAGTGAACAACTATCTGTTCCCCTAGACATTGGCCTAGACAAGGGCATACTCATGAGGAAGGAATATGCATACTTAAAGACTGTACACCCAATTATGTCAGTTTTCTATTATTTACCAGTTACATAAAACCCCCACCAAACCCCCCAGGAGGCCTATCATTTCCATAATAGGTTCACTGACCCAGAAACTTTCTGAATATTTCGACATCCTGTTGCAACCTTCTGTGCAGAAACTCACTTCTCACTTGAGAGATACCACACAGGTTCTCTAACTCTTGAGCAAAGTTTGCTGGGAGGAAGATTTTTTCCTGGCAACATGTGATGTCACATCCCTGTATACATGTATTGACCATCAGCAGGGATGTGACACCACCCTACACAACCTGAAAACATGAGTGTTGAGCAGATGCAGTTTATAATGGAGGGAATTGCATTCATTCTAAGACACAATGTGTTTTGGTTCCAAGAGGATAATTATTTCCAAATTCAAGGTACGACCATGGGCACAAGGTTCATGCCCAGTTACGCCAACCTATTTATGGGTTGGTGTGAAGACCACACCATCTGGTCCAATAATATCTATGGCGCGAACCTGGTGCTCTGGTGAAGGTATATAGATGATATAATCATTATATGGAGAGGGGATCAAGAACAATTACAGGCCATTTTTAATTATATCCCTACCAACCACTGTAACCTGAAATTCACCCATACAGCAAGCAAAACTAGGCTGGAATTTCTTGATTTAGAAATATCTGTAGAAGAGGGGAACATTCAGACTAAAACCTTTTCCAAGGAAGTCAACTGTAACAATTATATTTCAGATAGCAGTTGTCACAAAAAGAACTGGCTTCCATAGCAACATCAACTAGATAATTGAGCATGAAATGTATCAGTTGCATTGAAGTGTTATATATTGTTATACTGTACCTTTAAATAGATGACAGTGGAATCTGCGAAGTTTGCATTAAAGCAGGCTTTTATTTTAAGAATGTCATCCTAAATATAGATTGATATGATCATATGTAAATCATTTCTATATACAATCCATGATAGTGCTGAAATACCTGTGCTTAATTCCCCATTGTAATTGGTTAACATAAAATCAGAAATGTGGATCAAATCCGGATTCTCTGAAACTGTAGCAACTAACATATGTGGAGGAGGAATATTCTGGAGGCCAGATTCATATGTGGTATGAATAGCCCAGATAGGTTCAACTCATTCCTGTTACAAGCACAACAAGTTTGTCTTTCTTCACTTTATTGAGAAAAAACATGGATTACAAAGGCACTTGTGGATGATGGTGTTGTGAGAGAATGTCTCTATGGTGAGTGCGCTTGATAGTGGGGAAAGGTGAAAAAGGATGAGGCCTTGCTAGTAGAGCAAATTACAGAAGGGTACTCACACAGCCAGTGTTGAAGGTGGAAAAGGAAGTGCCAGTGTATTCTGGGTAACAAGATAGCCTGGGGACAGACCATCTGTAGGCAAGACAGAGGGGGAGAAGGCAGACTAGCCCATTCTGAGAGAAAGGCTGAGGTTGCTGTAGCAACTCACTGGCATAATGCAGAGACAAGGATCGCAACACTGTGTCTAACACACAGGCACTGAGTGCACAGAGCAAAATACATGCAGCTGGAATGAGAACCTGACAAGCAAAAGCTGCAAGGGGAGGGGGGGGGGGGGGGTGAAACAGAGATATGATTCTTGTTCCATGAGAAGGTATTAGAATGTTACTTAAATAACAAAATTATCCATCTTGAATTGTAAAAATAAAATAGTATCAAACCCAGCATAATCCATTTGGATTGTTAAATACAAGATTTCTTGCCATCCAATTTGACTAGGAAATCAGTATTTTGATTAAATTATAATTGTAATAATGAACTTGAAATATATATTTCTCATAGATCAGATTGGAACATTTATGAGCCAAAACTGACAGGTTGAAAACAGGGACATACCTGTAAATGGAATACACAACACAAGTACATTTAATAGTTAAATCACACATTTGATGGACACTCATATTTATCTCCTCCACAATTCATGCTTCAGATGAAATCCATATGACACAATTCTGAATATATTTGTAATCTCTTCGATCGTGATTTTGCAAATAGCAATTTTTATTAAATTTTTAATGTTGTACATGCTCCAAGTAATTTTATTTTGCCGGTTCACTTGCAGGGTTAACTCGATTAGTCAATTTGCATTTAGCATACCTTGAATCACCTGTAGTATCAATCAGACAGATGTGGAACACTATTTAAGTGCCCAGTGCAATCCTATGAGTCAGTACCCCTGAGGAAGCTTAGGAGGCGATGCACTAAGCAGTGATAACTGCTTTTAAGACCGCAAAGTGGCTACTATGGCCGATACAGGCTGCTGCGCGATTCACTAAGCAGTGAGAACCGCACTTTATCAGCCTTAAAAGGTATTTTTCCTGGCCTGTGAAAAAAATCCGGCTGATCAGGCAAAAAAAAGGCAAACACGTCGTTTTTTGCCAGTCAGCGGGATTCACTAAGCAGGGATAAATCAATCGTGCAATAAAAGCACGCCAGAAAAACACGCCAGCTAAAGGCAGGCGCAGAAGAAGCTGGAAATAGAAAAAAACATTTTTTTTAAACCTTTTTTCAGGCACACCCTTCATACAACAGGTTGGTGGGGGTCCCCGGCTTATCCCCGCGGGAGTCCGTGGCCCTCAGGTGATCCCCGCAGGAGTTCGGGGGTCCCCATTGCCCTGCGGTACCAATCGTGTGCCCCCCCATCCCTCCCCCAAAAAAACAATACTTTAGAAGAAATACACCCCTCTCCCCCGCCCCCTAACACAGTGGTGCGCAAACTGGGGGACGCGCAAGATTATTTAGGGGGGCGCAGGCTGCATACGGCAAAACCTGGGGGCAGGCAGAGCTGTGCATGGACGGCCAAAAGCTCCATGCTGCTGCTTCTCTCTGCTCTGTGCTTGCTGCGGGGGTGGGGTTTAGCCTCTGCATCTATCTGTGCTTGCTGAGGGGTGGGGCTTCTCTCTGCTCTGTGCTTGCTGCGGGGGCGGGGCTTCTCTGCTCTGTGCTTGCTGCGGGGGCGGGGCTTCTCTGCTCTGTGCTTGCTGCGGGGGCGGGGCTTCTCTCTGCTCTGTGCTTGCTGCGGGGGCGGGGCCTTCCCTGCACACAGACAGCCCTCCTTCTGTCTGTTACCCGCCCCAGTTTTCAGCAGCACGCGGTGGAAAGGAGCATGCTTATGTAGCCCCGGTGCCCTCCATGCTCCGAAGACCCCCCTTCCGAGGTGCAGCGCGGTTGCGTGTGCCGCCGGAGGCAGTGGCGATCCCGCCGGCACAACGTGAGGGTGGGGGCCAGTGCAAGGAGCGCTCAGCGTCCCTGGAGTTCCGGCGGCGCACCCAGTTAGCGGAGGCTGCCATTGCCGCTACTCGCGCATGCGCAGTGATTGCGCATGCGCAGAGAGTACCCCAGAGCCAGGGAGAAGTCGCGCGAGTGTAGGGAAGGCCCAGGAAAGGTTGCGGCAGCCCAAGATAGATCGCGCAGGTGCAGAACAGCTCACCGAAAGCCCGCGAAGCCCTAGCCTACCAGGGAAGGCTCTAGGCAGGGACTACGAGTCCCAGGAGCCTCTGCGTGCCCCACGTGATGCCAGGGAGCCAATAGGGCTTAGGATTTCTCAGAAGGAAAAGAGATACATTTCGCGGGCTTGCAGCACGCTAGTCATTTGGAGCAGGGAGCTGAAGGGGAAGGAAGGGTGCAGGTAGCGAGTGAAGCTCCTGCACCGCGTAAGGTCCCCCACATTCCAGGTTGGCCCCAACTCCCCACCAGGTTAGTGGGTAAGTGCTGAGGGACGGCCCATGTTAGGGACGCTGCCCTTAGTGCGTGTGTGTGCTGTCTTGTCAGGGTCACGGCTGGCAGTGCTGTGCGGCCTGACAAGAAGGCAAAGTATTTGTGCAGCACGTTTGCAGTACGCATCCAGTAGGTTGCAACGCGTAGCTGCGAGTGCTAGTTGTTAGTGAGAGTCAGGACTGGGAAGAGTTAGGGGAGCGGAGCAGGCTATTAACCCCTTAGGTCCCAGATAGGTCCTCACTCCCCAGTTTGTGGTGCTATAGGGACAGGCCCTAGGTTAGGGATCCTGTCACAGTAGCGGTAAAGTTAGATAGGAACACAGCGGACGCTGCGTTTCCCTGGAAGAGGTTCGGGCTCAGTCGGGAACCACAGAGACTATCTCCAGCTTGGGATCAGACGGAATCGCCGAGCGACAGATCCTTTGCGAAGTGTTGCGGATCCGAGCACTGGAGTGCTCGGGCAGGTACTTTAAAGCCACAAGTGCACCAACTGGCCATTAGCTTTAATAGTGACTGCACAGTCACCCATATCCTCTCTCTGCAAGAGTGTGGGACATTGGGTGGGGATCCTATGGACACAGGGTGGGATCATCCTGTGTTGGGGAAGCGTCCTGGGAGACGCCGCAGTCAGTGTCGCCTCTAGAGAGGGACACCCGTAGATGGGGTAGGCAGCCACGCTGCGATCCTCTGCGAGTGAGTGGGTAGGCTGCCACGCTGCGATCCTCTGCGAGTGAGAGGGTAGGCAGCCACGCTGAGATACTCTGCGAGTGAGAGGGTAGGATGCCACGCTGCGATCCTCTGCAAGTGAGTGGGTCAGCTGCCACTATATCAATCATACGATGAATGTACATAAATAATTTAAAAAAAAGTGAAAACACAACATTGAAAACGGATAAAAATAAATAGATAATACTGTAAGTGGGAGTGTGGAGGACACTGGTGGCCAAAGAGCAGGGAGAGTAAAAAGGCAAATGGGAGAAGGGAAAAAAAGGAGGGGAAGGAAAAAAAGGAGGGGGGAGAGGGAAGAGAAGTGCAAAGAGGTGGATGAATGCCCCCCAAAAGGATTGCCTTTGTGCACGTACGCTCTCCCAAGCTGGAGACAAACTAAATTGACTTTGAAGCGCGCTCAGCAGCAGTCAATGCACACACACACAGCCACGTGCACACACACACAAAAATAGCCCTGATCCCCCCCCCCCCAGTGCTTGCAAAATTATTACTAGAGTTGGTGATGTCACCGCTCTCAGCGGCAGCGTGGACGCAGCCTAATTTTGCAAGCGCGAGGTGTTCAAATATGTAAGTATTTAGATATATTTGTATTTACATTGCATACCGTTTAATAAAGGTTTTTTTTTTTATATGATTTTGTTTACATCAGGCAGGGGGGGCCCGAGAAATTTCCTGGATGAAAAGGGGGGCTCGGCATAAAAATTTTGCTCCCCCCTGCCCTAACACATACAGTAAAATAATGGCCCAGATTACATTATCCAATTATGGATTTAAAATACAACATTAAGCAAGTAAATAAATCTTGCACTCACCCCTGCCAGGCTGCCACCATGAAGGTCACCCTCATCCTCATCCTCATCCCGTCCATATCCTCCGTTGCTACAAACAATATAGAACAATAAAAAAAGACAATCTAATGTCCCCTAACCCCTTAATAACCGTACCGGTTAGTAACCGCTAAAGGAATTAAGGGGTTAACCCACTCTCCCGCAATAGCCACCCGGTAGGTCTAAACACCTATTCTTTGGAATAATACCCCCTTCGCCCACCCCCGCTACCCACAATAAAAACAATACAAACAACATCCCTATTACCCACCTCTTAGGTCCCCAATAAACCATTACAATATTTAATAAACACCAATAAACAACCCACCCCCTGTGCCCCCACATAAAACAAATTGTGACGGTGAAGGGGTTAACCAGGCTTGTAATAAAGTTCATGCCCACTTGGTTAATTCTGATCCGTGTGTTAGGGTCTTACAGTGTCAGCTCTGGGACCCAGATGTCGAAAATGTATTACTGCAACTGTATACTAATTTTGCGACAATAACAATTATGTGATTTTTGCCTTTACTGGGTGTGACGATCGAGACCCTAAATCGTGTTGGGACTGAAGGGGTTAATGTGTAAACTGTGTGTAATAACTTGCATTCCTGTTCACCATCTTTATTTGTCCCAGATTGCAGCTGAATTTCCCAGCTGCAATGCGTTTAAACGGTGTGCCAGGCCAGAAATAAAGGGGTCACACCCAGCTGGCAGCCCTGAAATCAGGATCGGGATTCGAGGGTTCATGTGTTGGGTAATAACCTGCATTCCCCCACTACATCTGTTTTTATCCGAGAATAAGGTTGCAACCCCCTGCAAGCCTTTATTGTATTATTATATGTGTGTAAATCATGTCGGGAGGGAAGGGGTTAACTATATTGTACAGTATGTATAATCCCGCGTTCCCTTCCCTCACATTTTCAGACCCATGTTGCAGAGTTAGAAATGCAGCTACCCTGGGTTTCATGGGTTAAAAGCCTGCAGCCCGACGCACATAGGTAAATAGCACAAAAAAAGCCAGTTCAGCAAGGCCTCCCCCTCCCTTAGATACCCCCCTCACATAGCATGTAAGGGCGTGTAGCCATGTGTAGAATTGGTGTACAGATCTCTCTCTTACTGAGCAGTAACTCCTGTTAAAAGGGCAGGGTTGCCAGTAGTCATCATGGAGGTTTGCCCTCAAACCCCTGTGATGTGTAAGATAGTAGCAAAGGAAGTGACAGCATGCTCTGTGTCCACAGTTAGTGACACAGAGGTGGGTCTTTCTGGAACCTATATGTAGCCATGTTGTAATATGGCATACAGTTTTCTCTCATGCTGGTAGTAAGCCTGGTAAGTTACAGGTTTGCCCTCACACCCTGGTTAGGTGTCATGTGTATTCAAGGGGAGTGGTAACATGCTCTGAGTCCACCGTTAGTGACATCAGAGATGTGCCTGTTCCTAAGGTATATAAGGCACAGAACTGCCCAAAGTTAAGTGTGTTCTATAAGGCTGAGTTCAGAGCAGAAGGCTGAGGTGCTCACTAGTGCGTTAACTAGTGACACGGTTCTAACTCAGGGGCCAGCAGCAGCAAAGCTGGCCGGGCCTACCCTGTGTCCAGGGACCTGGCACAAGTGGTGATCCAACTCCAATGGGAGGGCGAACCTTCTAAAGGGAAAGCACAGATAATGACCGGCTAAGCTGATAGCTGTGAAGGGCAGCTTGCCCATACCAACTACAATAAAGATGCCCAGTTCTAAGTCAACTCCACTGTGTGAGACTGAAGTAACTCTCCAGCGGAAGGCACCACCAAGAAGGAGTTCCTCATCAGGACCATCTCCATGCGGACGCAGAGATCCTGATGAGATGGAGGCGCTGCACTGTATGTAGGTAGGACTCGCACCCACACTACCTCAGTTGCCTGTCTGGTTGACAATCCCCAAACACCATCATGCGGGAGACTCAGGAGTCCTGTTGCCGACAGGTGCACCACCAGACACTACCATGTAATGGGGACTGGATAGACCACAGGGGCCAATGTGAGATTGGGTGTGTCAGCCAGGTCAGAATATCCATTACATATATATATTCCACATCACTTCCTAAAGTTAGTGTGGTTGAGAGTGTGGTTCAAGTTCAGAGTCAGAGTCAGAGTTGGAGTGAAGTGTCTGCAGCAGTTCAAGTCTGTCTGCCAGAGTGGCAAAGTGACAATCTGATTACACACTGTGTCCAGGGCTCTGGCACAGCTGGTGGTCTCTCTTAGGGGAGAGGTGGAAGACAACTTGATTAAAGAGTCAGGAGGAACCTTCTGAATGGAGTGCCACTACAAGATGTGCGGCTAAGTGTCGGCCGCTGTGATGGGCAGTCTGCCACACGACATGCTAATAAAGATGCCCATGAAAAGACCCTTCGTGAGTGGAGTTACTCAGGGAGAAGGTGCACCCGGGAGTTCCCTTTCAGAAATTCCTCCCTGCTATCGTGGGGATCTGGATGGGATGGAGGCGCTGTACCAAATGTGAGTAGGACTCAGCACACTACCTCAGACGCCTGTCATGGTGAAATCTCCACAACCAACAAGCAGGAGACTCAGCAGTCCTGTGAGCCAGCAGGTGCACCACACTACACAGACATGTAACTGGGGGGCAGATTATGCACAGAGGGGCCTATATGAGATTGGGGGGGGGGACTCGAACCGTTACAGGCGCATGGATTCACAACCACTTCATCTTCCCCTTCCCCTCCCCTCCTTCTCCCCCCTCCCTTAGATCTCCCCCCCCCCCCCCCCCAACCCCCCCCATCTCCCCCTCACCCTCTAGATTCCCTCCCCCCCTCCCTTTGATCCCTTCCTCCCGTAGATTGTGAAGACACACGGTACAACGACAACTTGACCTCACCCTTCCCCCAGCCCCCATTCAACCGGCCAACCGGGTGTCCCTCCCCCCACCACCCCCAAGAGGGGTTACGTAGGCACCCTGGTAGGCCTAAATTTCCCGTGTCATGACACAATCTGCTTATCCATAGAGACTTCTGGCAGCCAAGAGCATAAATAATATGTTTTATTAACAATTGAATGAACACGTGTCACAAGAACATTCACAGAAGTACATTTCGGGTGCACATCACAGTAGTAATTTTTAATTTTCTAAATAGATATAGTGAAAAACCAAGGTGAAAAAGTAAAAATAAAATAAAATATTGTTAAAACACGTTGAGCTGATATTACTGATCCCAAAACGACAACACTGATGAAAGGTGACTGCGCAAGAACTGCGACTATACTGAGACTATAATGTGCTAATCACTGAGTCAACCTCCTGCTGGATGTACATGAATCAAGTCCACAACTGCCAATCAATGCGAAGTCACAAATACAAAATGTGAAGGAGCGTCAACACACATATAATATATGTGTCATAGTTAATCATAGACTTAGCAGGCTGTGTATTACTGTGTATTACTGCAAATTGGCAGTCCGTAGGATCAATAATTATTCCAAAAAGTCGGGTTGCACAGTTAGTAAGGGGATTCCCTCATTTACTAAGTTATCATATGAACGCTACTTGCTTTCAAATAGCACAGCTCCAACATCGCTGTCAGCATGTACTGGGAGTCCCTGTGACTAGTGTCAGACAATGTAAGGATGCATGTACTGGGAGTCCCTGTAACTAGTGTCAGACAATGTAAGGATGCATGTACTGGGAGTCCCTGTAACTAGTGTCAGACAATGTAAGGATGCATGTACTGGGGGTCCCTGTGACTAGTGTCAGACAATGTAAGGATAGATGTATAACTGTCAACCCAACATAAAGTAAAGTATCCAAAATGAATGCGTGATACTTAGCTGAATAGCCGCTATCCTCTACTCCATAACGGTACACAGCACTGCTAAGGCGCTCCCGCTATAGACCGGTTGTTTGGGATCAGCTGCTCAAAGTGATGTGACGCCACCACGCCACAGTGCCTACGCCCTACGCGTTTCTCTCCAGGCGGAGCTTCGTCAGGGGCATGTGGATCACCCTAAATGTACTTCTGTGAATGTTCTTGTGACACGTGCTCATTCAATTGTTAATACGATTAACTTCTGTACATAGGTAGCACTCATTTTGTGTTATTAATTGACACTTGATAATTACAATCATTTAAACTGTTTATTTATGAGTGTGCGGTGTGAAATGTCCTGTGTTGTAAATAATATGTTTGTTTCAGGAGAGTGTACCCCCCCTCCTCCTCCTCCCCTCCCCTCCTCCTCCCCTCCTCCTCCCCCCTCCCCTCCATTCCCACCCTCCCCTCCCCTCCCCCCTTCCCCTCCCCATATCATGGTCTGTATCTCATGAAGTAGGGGTCCCCTAGGCTGAAACCAATGCTGTTCAGCTCCGGAGACCCCCTGCGCATGTACACTAGTATTATAATGGATTTTTATGCTGTACGATCTCCTGTAAGAGCCGTGCATGAAGTCGCAGCGTCTCCACGCAGTTCTTACAGGCGGCTTTTTTTTTCTATCAGCTATCGCGCTTTGCAAGTTTAAGCGCAATAGCAAGGGGAAAAAAACAGCTTGCGCGATCTGGCATATTTTTGGCCGAACGGAGCTCAATGCGCTTCACTTGTTAGTGAATCCCGCGTTTGGCTTCACTTTATAACGTGCAAGTCAAAAATTCCCAATTGGGCGCAAAAAATGCGATGCTTAGTGCATAGCCCCCAAAGTGCCATCTTTCGCGACAAAGTTCTACAAATCGTTGTACCGGTCGCGGTCAGGATTTTCTGCCGCAGTCAGTTCTAGGGGATTCAGGACTAGGTCCCTGTCAGGATGTTCTGTTGGATTTTGGTCCAGTATGTATGTAACAAGGTTCTGTTCGCGGTAAGCCCATGAAAGCGGGCGCCGTGCACCTAAGAAAGGTAGATCTTACTCCCCAGACACCGTAAGTGTGTATATTTTTGTATTTTATATTTCTGTGTGTTTCCGAGGTCTTATCCCAATAAACCTCATTTTATTTCACTGCCTTGATTTGCCTTTTGCCTTTTGACTGGTCCCTTAAATATAAATGTTGTTTAAAGACCAAGTCGACCGTGACAATGCCCCGGTCTCTCTAAAGGTCCTGCCAGATCTGACAAGCGGTTCCCAGTGTCCAGAGGATATCCTGTTCCCCCAGGGGATATCCTCTCCCTCTATTCCTGTGGGAGTTCTAGCATGGCCACCGCACCTCTGCCTAAGAGTCCACGGGGCTGCATCAGCTCCCCTTAGAGGTGCAGAGGACTACTGCCACAGGAGACCTGACAGTTTACACCTTTTTGCCAGGATCATTCATTGAGCTAAACAAGGTAATGAAATAAATTGTAATTTATTCGGCATAAATTCGCTCACACACAATGGAACACAAAATACACATGAAAAACACACTTACTGGGGGTCGTTGGGTCGAAAACTTGACTCTTCTAGGTTCAGGGAACTCTAAATAAAAGTTTTACCGGTTTCTTGACCGCGAGCTACCACTGATATTCTGTAACCAAAATCGCCATCATATCCCAGCGGCGACCGCTACGTTCGGTTTTGAGAACATGGTCGCAAAAAGCTGAATTTAGAATCTGGCGGGCGGCTTTCCTGGCTTGACATCGGGACTCAGTCTCTGGCGGGCAGGCTTTCCTGGCTGGAAATCGGGACTCAGTCTCTGGCGGGCGCTTTCCTGGCTGGAAATCAGGACTCAGTCTCTGGCGGGCAGGCTTTCCTGGCTGGAAATCGGGACACGGTCTCTGGCGGGCAGGCTTTCCTGGCTGGAAATCGGAACTCAGTCTCTGGCGGGCAGGCTTTCCTGGCTGGAAATCGGGACTCAGTCTCTGGCAGGCAGGCTTTCCTGGCTGGAAATCGGGACTCAGTCTCTGGCGGGCAGGCTTTCCTGGCTGGAAATCGAAGCCGGTTGCATTGCTATTCGCGCAAGAGCAACTTTGAAAATCCACCCGCGCTCTTACTACTGGGAATCTCAAATCTCATTGGCTCATACATTTTTTATAGTATTCTGAGTTTTAATCATGGAACTCAGCAGCCAATCATCATGTGGGAACTTTCTCAGCAGCCAATCAGAGACAAGCCGATATGAAAAGCCAGGTCAGAGGGAAATCTGAAATTGCCAAGGGACATGCGTGAGATGGTGAAGGGGAACCCAGGCTCACTAATAAAAGTCAAGCCCACTTGGTTGCCCCTGCTCCATGTTTTTGGGTCCTGGAGTGTAAGCTCTTGGACCTGACTGTTGTATACATCTGCAGCGGCTCTTTCGAGCTTCCTTGCCTTCTTGGGTGTTCCCCCTGCCCTCGCGCTGTGGTGTGACGTCACCTACACATCGCGCGACCTGATGGTCTGTGTGTATGGTGTCAGGTGATCCCCCCAACAGCGTACAGCTCCGGTTCTCCCCTGTGATACTCCCCACTCACTCCAAAGGTCTGTGTGTTGCTCAGCAGCGGTCGCTCCGGCAGTGTGGTTCCCTGGAGGCTGCCATTTCCAATCCTTGCAGAGGCTCCAGTCTGAATCTAAAGACATTTGCTCTACGGGCTTACACCATTCAGCATTGCTGTAAGTAGGATTCCAATTTACTCCTACTGGATGTTACAGCTCTATTAGCGTCTCTAGCCCACTTACATGTGTATGTTGTTTTATTTATATTTTACATTTGCATTAAATTTGTAATTATTTTTATGCCAATCTTTTCAGTGCTTTTTGTTTGTTTATGAGTTACACTATGATCTTTTTTCTTTTGTCTTTTCTGTTTTTGTCTTAAATGTTTGTTTGTCCCCATTGAGACTTCATTGAAGACTTCTCCCAGGACTCCTCTCCATTCGTGTTGGACTTTATATTTGGTTAGATTTTTATATTTTAGAGGCGCCGGTTTTCCGGTATTCATAGATATCACGGTGCCGATTTAATATGCTCTGCTGTACTCCACGCGGCCAATCGCCCCAGGCATCCGCGCTTTTTTTTTTGCTTTCTTTGAATTTCATGGATTGTGTGCATTTAAATGCAATGAAATGAATGAATTGAATGTGTACAGCACTGTGCTACTGTGTCACTGTGTCACTGTGTCACTGTGTCACTGTGTCACTGTGTGCTTGACTGTTTCCTGTGTTCACTGTGTCACTGTGTCACTGTGTCACTGTGCTACTGTGTCACTGTGCTACTGTGTCACTGTGTCACTGTGCTACTGTGTCACTGTGTCACTGTGTCACTGTGCTACTGTGTCAATTTCAGCTGTTTCAAAACCAGAACACTAAAATGTAATTTTCTGCACTCGCCTCACTCGCATCTTAAGGCGGAAAGGTTGGAAGAGATCGCGCGTCATGACCTCGGTATTCCGATGTACACAACGCATGAACCCTTCTAATAACGGCGGCTGCAGCTGTATGTACTGCTGTGACTATATGTAAAATATGCGACAATAAATACTTTTTGCCAGCAAGCAGAGACTGCGGGGCTATGAGTTTCAGGGGGGGGGTTTGCGGAGAAGGTCTTTACAGATTGTGGCTATGTAGCGGGGTTCCAGAGTTACTGGATACCCCAAAAATGTAGTCGGGAATCAGGTCAGATTCTCGGATACATTGCAGCACAATGCTCAGGTCAAAATCCTGCAGCTCACCGCCAGGAGTCCCTGCTTCAGCACAGACCAGAAAGGTAAAAGGGGCATAAGGGATAAAGGTATCCCCAGAAAGGTACAGGGGTCCCTAGTATAAGGGGGAATGCCCAGTTCATGCCCAAGTCACCCTGACCCGGGTATAGGGGTTTAGGGGTGCTCCAGATATAGGATAAAGCTGCAAGGTTTATTTTGTGTAAAGATGTAAAGTCAGGTTTTTGCAGTGTGGCCGGGATATGTCTAATGAGAATTGCAAGTATAAATTCTTATTGTGTCCCTGACACTTACAAAACACACGGAAGTGACCACAAGGGGTCGCTCAAGTCCCTATTAACTGCACTCTTGATACAGATGGAAGAGTATATACATAAAGTAACAGTGTAATAACTGTTACCACAAAACCCCAATGGGAACAGACCACAAAAAGGTCCCACGAGACCATTTAACACAAAACAAAAAAACAATAAACTTTTATTAACTATAAAAATCGACGATAAACTTGACAGGATATATACAGTGTAATTAAACGTCCCCAGTGGCGAGACAGAGAAATAGTGGAAAGGAACACTGGTAATAATCACATACAACAGAAGACAGGGGTGCCCAATGCTATATCAAATTGACAAAACATATATGGTAATGAGTATAAAGTTCAAAATACTTGAATAATAATAGTAATTACTTGTTTTTTTTAGTTAAACCCTTTGGCCAAAGCGCCGTAAGCCTGCATACCAAACGTCAAGGTAAACCAAAAATGCAGGTCCTAACACTAAAACTGTGAACCCTTCCTGTTACCTCTGTATGAGGGGAAGCAGCTGCAGTGAGTCCTGACCATTCAGCAAGTTGCCAAGATAAAAAGGTGGGGAGGGGCGATCTCTGGGGGGAGCTGCCACCTAACCTCCATAGACTGTTACCAGTCAGAAATTGATTAACACACATATTCCCAGATAGCTCAAACTCCTACATCCACCACATCATGAATATATATTTATGCCAAAATGAGTGCTACTGAGCGTGGCAAATGTATACAACAGAAGACACGGGTGCCCAATGCTACATCAAATTGACAAAACATATATGGTAATCAGTATAAAGTTCAAAATACTTGAATAATAATAGTAATTACTTGTTTTTTTAGTTAAACCCTTTGGCCAAAGCATCGTAAGCCTGCATACCAAACGTCAAGGTAAACCACACACACACACACACACACACACACAC
>WSYH01014118.1:0-14418 GCA_036426205.1 Ascaphus truei
AGAGAGAGACCGCCCTGTACTGCAGGCCAGGAGAGACAGCTCGCGGGTCTGAGAGAGAGACAGGGGGAGTGCTGTAAACTGCAGGCCAGGAGAGACAGCTCGCGGGTCTGAGAGAGAGACAGGGGGAGTGCTGTAAACTGCAGGCCAGGAGAGACAGCTCGCTGGTCTGAGAGACAGAGAGAGACCGCCCTGTACTGCAGGCCAGGAGAGACAGCTCGCAGGTCTGAGAGAGAGACAGGAAGAGTGCTATAAACTGCAGGCCAGGAGAGACAGCTCGCTGGTCTGAGAGACAGAGAGAGACCGCCCTGTACTGCAGGCCAGGAGAGACAGCTCGCGGGTCTGAGAGAGAGACAGAAAGAGACCGCCCTGTACTGCAGGCCAGGAGAGACAGCTAGCGGGTCTGAGAGAGAGACAGGAAGAGTGCTATAAACTGCAGGCCAGGAGAGACAGCTCGCTGGTCTGAGAGACAGAGAGACGCCGCGAGTCTACCGAAATACAGGTGTGCAGGCGCAGCGTACACCCTTCAAGTCCGGTCACCGCGCATTACCACGTCCGAGAAAAGAACCTCAGGGTGCAGAGGATGTACCATCAGGCTGCAGAGCCAGTTGTGACGGTACAGGGAGGGTTTGGCCGGGTTAACAGGGGTTACAAACAACCCCGAAGGGCCCCCCTCTAACCGCGCCATGGAGGAACAAGGGGTTTAACTGGGCTGAGGCCCAGAAATGTGATTTTAAAACCTTGTTATACACCTGGTAAATTATCACCCCTCTGTTCCCTGTCCTCATTGTAAGTGGTCTGGGTGTAATCAGTGTGTTGCAAACACACACACTGGACATCAGGGGTTAATAAGTCTACAGTTTAAGAACGTCCACTTTATGGGTGTCTTTTCAGGAAACCTGGACTGCAAAGGGCTCTTTAATTGGAGTGGAAGGTGAAAAGCAAAGGTTTTTTAAAATGTAAGGCCAATGCTGCCTTGTGGTAATGTACCAGAAACCAAATGTGTTTGCCTCAGCAGTCATCCTGAGTCTAGTCACTTTGCCTATGCTAGCGCTTCCCCGTCCTCTCTCCCATGCCCCTATCAACAAGGGTCGTTCGTGAACTGAAGCCAGATTGGAGCCTGGCTTCCCAGGGGAATATGTTTATGCAAGGAGCAAAAAGGCCCACTCTTCAAAAGGTTTTTATTGATGGGGCCAGTGGGGGGGGCTACTCCCAACAGGATATCAAAAGTGAGTACCTTTATTAAATTAAGAAACATTATGGACAGATGTCCTTGGCGTGAACCCAGCTAATAATGACAATAAAGTGTATTGGCCGGTAGTCATCCGTGATCTTTGGAGTCTAACCCTGTACAGGTACCTGCTGCTAAATGCCAGACTCATTCAATATCATCTATTAAAGTTCATATTACACATTTAATTTTTGGTCTCATCTATCGACCGTCCAGGTGTCACAGGCCGTCTTAAGAATCTCCAAACACGGACCTGTGTTTATTTACGGAACGGAATTATGCAATTATTCTGCAAGTAATATGAAATTTTGGTGTGCAGTTCGAAGAAACGCAGCCCCCCTTCTATGATAATGACAGGGGAAGAGGATGTTCTTTTTTGCTCTCAACGTGGTCACTCACATTTACACACCCAGGTTTCCTTCATGAGTGAACATGGACAAATGTCCCGGATCACATTGCTTCCAAGGGTTTATTGATGGGGGGGCTACCGTACTCACCCAGGCTGGAATTACCAATGAGCCTTCAAAGCTGGAAAGGGACGTTTGCCAGAATACCACGGAAGCCTTAAACGGGGGATACCAGGGTTAAATGATATATACTTCAAAAGCCACCCTTTAACCCAAGATGTTTTCATTGTTGTCCATTGTTCTGCATGCAAATGTCTTCATGCATGGGCATGGACCCTGCGCTGTTTTGCTGTGATGCAGTTAACTGTTGATAATGTGTCAGTCCTGTACTCCTTCGGGGCTTTCTTTTCCCAATCTTTTAAGTAAGTGTCATATTTTGCGTGTTATTTGTACTATTTGCTGTGTTCGAGAAAACCTTTCTCAAGGAAATAAAATCTCATTTATTCAATATCTAAATCTCGTCCCATTTCAAAACGCCATGTATATATATATTTAAATATAGTAGTTTTGGGTGTCAATGACAGCCTGTACCGCAAGCCTCGTTACAGGGGTTACCGTCAGAGTTGGCAGATCGCAGGTACTTCAGCGTGCCGAGGCCGCTTTACGGCCGGAGGGGGATTCAGGGTGTCGAGCTCCCTCTTTACCCTCCTCAAGTTGGGGTTTCCTAGACTCCTTTCCCGCTGGGAAACCGCAAAAAAAAAAAAAGGAGGAAGAAACTTCGCTGGTTCCATCTCTCGTTACCGTCCGTCCCAGGTGCAGGAGCGCTTACACCGTTTCATGGTGGCAGAGCCCGTTACCCCAGCCTTCGATTGTGCAGAGACTGCTTTAACCGCCGTACGCTTCTGGTGTCAGATCCCTCTTTCTACCCTCCCATTGTTCATAGCTCATTTACTCTCATGGCAAGAGCGCATTACCCTCAGGGTGGCAGAGCGCGTTACCCTCAGGGTGCAGAGACAGTCTCGGGTGGAGCCACCAGGAACCGTTACCCAGGATGCAAGAGCTTACTTCCGAAGAGGTCATTGCCCGGGGGCAGGGTCACGATGGATACGTCGCGGGGAGGATGATCGATCCCTCACAGATCCACAGGAGCGAGCAGATGAAGCGGCGAGTCTGACGCTGACACCATGAAGTGAGACAGCCAGGGGGGGCCCACAGCCAGGGCTGGATAGCGAGAAGAAGCCCTGGCTGACTAAGTGCCAGGTAGAGAAGTAGGCCTCGCGGGTCTGAGAGTAGAGACAGGGGAGAGTGCTTGTAAAAATGCAGGCCCAGAGAGACAGCTCGAGGGGTCTGGAGAGACTAGACAGGGGGAGTGCTGTAACTGCAGGCCGGAGAGACACGTCGGGGTCTGAGAGGACAGAGAGAGACGCCCTGTACTGCAGGGCCAGGGAGAGAGACGCTCGCCGGGTCATGGATCTAGAGGAGAACAAGAAGTGCTACCTAAAGCTGCAGGACCAGGAGAGACAGCTCGTGGTCTGAGAGACAGAGAGGACCATAGCCCTGGTCCTGCAATGCGGATGGGACAGCTCGCGGGTTGAGAGAGAGAGGAAGACAGAAAAGGAACCGCCTGATGCAGCAGGAGGAGACCAGCTTCTCGGGTTCTGAGGAGAGAGCCAGGGAGAGTGCTGTAAAACTACCAGCCAGGAGGAGACAGCTCGCGGGTATGCGAGAGAGAGACAGGGGGAGTGCTGTAAACTGAGGCCAGGAGAGACAGCTCGCGGTTGAGAGTACAGAGGAGGAGACCAAGCCGATCTACTGCAGGCCAGGATAGACACAGCTGCGCAGGTCTGAGAGAGACAGGAAAGATTGCTATAAACGTGCAATGCCAGGAGAGACAGCTCGCTGGTCTGAGAGACGAGAGAAGAGAGAGCCCGCCGTTACGGGCAGGAAGGAGAGACAGCTCCGAGGTCGAGAGAGAGACAGAAAGGACCGCCCTGTACTGGCTGCCAGGAGAGACAGCTAGGCGGGGTACGTTGGTTAGAGACGAGCAGGACGAGTGCTATAACTGGCAGGCAGGAAGAAGAGCAGCTCCTGGTCTGAGAGACAGTAGAGAGACCGCCCTGTACTGCAGGCAGAGAAACAGCTCCGCGGGTCTGATAGAGATAGACAGGAAGGTGCTATAACTAAACGTCAGGCCAGGAAGCAAAGCTCGGTGGTCGAGAGAGAGAGAGACAGGGAGAGGAGATGCTGTAAACGCAGGCTCAGGAAGATAGTCGGCTGGTCTGAAAGAGGAGAGAGACAGCCTTACTGCAGGCCAGGAGAGACAGCTTCGCAGTACTGAGAGAGAGACAGGAGAGCGCTGTATATGCAGGCAAGGAGAAGAGCACAGGCTCCGCTGGCCACGAGAGACAGTAGGGCGCAGCGACGTTATACTTGCAGGCAGGAGAGACACTTGCGGGCCGGAGAACAGAGAGAGAAGCGCTGTCTATACTGCAGGCCAGGAGGAGACAAGCTCGCGGGCCTGAGAGACAAGAGAGAGCGCTGGTTAACTGCAGGCCAGGAGAGACAATCGCGGCCGAGAGAACCGAGAGAGGCTTGTATACTGTAGGCAGAGAAAGAGAAAAAAAAAAGCATGCGATGGGCCTGAGAGAGGAGATCGCGTTAACTTGAGGCCAGGAGAGCCAGCTCCGCGGGTCTGAGAGAGACACAGAAAAGTCGCTGGTATACCCTGGAGTCAGGAGAGACAGCTCTGCGGGTCTGAGGAGCGCATGACGGAGCGCTGTATACTGCAGGGCCAGGATAGACACTCGCGGTCTGAGTAGACAGAGAGAGAGCGCCCTGTACTGCAGGCCAGGAGAGACAGTGACAGAATGACAGTCACCTGCAGACAGTGACAGAGTGCGTGGAAATTCTCCTGATTGGTTTCCAGTTCCTCCCAGTCCAGTTCCCAGCATGCAGTGGGGGTGAGATAGGGGAAAGCCGTACAGCAACGATTCCACACAACCCTGCGAGCGGACCAACGCCCTGCGCGGGAAGAAGCAGTGACACACACCCCTGCGGGGATCGCCCAGTGACACAACCCCGGGACCAGATACCACCCCCATCGGGGACACAGCAGTGACACACACCACCCTGCGGGGACACACGCAGTGGACCACAACCCCTGTCGGGAACACATCACACACACAACACCCTAGGGGCGATCATTACACACTACCCCTGCGTGGACACCACGCGGCCTCGCTGACACAAACACCCTTCGGGGAACAGCAGTGACACAAACACCCTGCAGGGGGACACAAGCAGTGACACACACACACCCTGCGGGAACTGCAGTGACACACACACCCAGCGGGACACAGCAGTGACAACCACAGCACCCTTGTCGGACACGAGTGTGACCACACACACCTGCGGGGACACACAGTTGACACACATGTATGATTGGATTTATCAAGCATATTCTTCACTGTAAACTTTGTCTATGAATTCCTTACTCAAAATGGCTACCGCAGCTAACCCATCCCCTTCAAGTAGGAAGCTGCACGAGGAGGAATTCCATCCATCAATGCTGATGTTCCAAGCAAAAACCTCAACAATAACCAAAACCCATCCAATAACAACAGACATCAAGGAACTAACAAAGAACATAAAAGAACAATGTGAGACAAATAACCTGAGACACTCCTTTGCATACAAACCCCTCCCCACAGCTCTTTATAGTGAACGTGGTCTGTATAATAGTTCGAAGACATATCATTTGACGGTGTCAGCGGTAATTTTTTTCTCAGTGCAGCATTACCAACGGAGGAAAATAATCTGGAGGCTGGGACGTCTCTGAATGACGTTTTGGTCTGATCCACATTATCCAAATCAGCTGCGCGGCCAAATACGTGGGGGCTCTGGGTTGTGAACCAAAGACAGCATCACCAGCCGGGAGAACCCGGGGTGTGACCAAGTGCGCGCTGGCAGGAACTGATCACCTCGGAGTACGGTAAGAAAAAAGTTATGATTATCTACCGAGATTCACTGTCTCCGCTTGTTGGTGCTCATTTCTGTGTCTCCATACGGCTCTCGCGAAAGGTCACTAAAGACAGGTAGATATATTGCCCAGAGCCCTTTTTAAACTCAAAAACTGTTACCTAGACTAATCTGTCACAGGTATACGTTACATGTTGTAATCGTTAGTCAGTGCCGCAAGGGGATTTTTGCCGGCTGCTAGGGTCTTGTCCACTGTATGTTGTAAACTTGTTGAAAGGAGGGAAAAGAGGGAGTAAGTGTATAGTCGGTGTTCAGAGAGGAAACACATGATCCCTGGAGAGTGACTGCGTGGTTGGCCGCGTTGCAGAGGGGAAGGTTGTTAAGGCGCGTGACGGTTGTATACAGCGCGGAATCTGCCGATTGGTTCCTGAAAATCAACCTTTTCCTCTCTCTCATCGTAATTCAAGTGGTTATGTTTATTCCAAAATTGTGTTGTGTATCGTCGTGGAGATTCATGGGGAATGGGTGGCGATTGTTTTGAGTAGTAGAAGAGATAGCCCAAGGTGCTTGGGGCGATAACCCCTAGAAGTAAACTTCGGCCCGAACTGTTTTTCCTGTTTCCGCGTTAACGGACGCTTTGCCAGTAGAGAAGAAGAAAGTGCATAGGCAAGACAATAGCAACGTGAATTTTCTGATAGAGTAATCACAGGCATATGATTGTGTTGTGGAACGTAGGTATTTGAGGGTTAATTTTTATGAAAGTTTATATCAGAAACTGGGATCAATAGATACGGTTATTATTTGGGAAGGGAAAGAAAAGTGTTATAAGTGAAGGGAAAATGAGAAGGAAAAAAAAAGCAGGGGCAGTTTTTGTAGTAATTTGCAGTGTAGCTTGAAAAAAAAAAAATCATGGAACAACGGCAAATAAGCCAGAAAAAGAATCTTAGCCTGCCACTAGTGGCGAAAGAGTAGAAGAGAGAACGGAAGGAATGGTAGAGCAAGGCACCTCCGGTAACCTGGATAAGATATTTATTAAGGGTTTTTTGTACTGGCCACACGAATGGGTTCTGTTAAAACCAGGACAATTCTGTTTGTCCTTCGGTTCTAATGGCAAAACTAGAATAGAGGAGTCAGACGAAACATAGCAGCACAGACCGCGCCAAAAAAAAAACCTTTTTCCCTCCAAAGGAATGTGCAACACGATACGGAAAGTTTGGTGCAAGTTAAATGAAAGAGTGGTATTTTTCTTGGGATTGATAAACTCAGGTGGGGGAGCGCCCGTCGTTGTGTTTTTTGAATTCCTCCACAGGGAAACCCATACCTTAAGGTATATATGGGTCAACAAAAGAATTCTTGGTTGAAGGGACAAAGGTCCCGGGCTGCATTGTATTGTGTACTCATTGCCAGAACAGAAGTTAGTATAATATAAATTTTTTAAAAAAAACAGCAAGTAGGATGTTTGAGTTCAGTTGCACGCAAAGCAGATTTGCAGCCCAGAAATGTTTTGGCGATAAAATATTGAAGAAACGAGAGAAATGTTAAGGATAATACCTGCTGAAGATAGCAACAGCTGTTTAATGTTGCCAAGGCTGTCGACGAACAAATGGAGACCCCCGGAGTCGAGGAGATAGAAAAGGGAGGGAAGGTTGTAGGTTCTTTAATCCCTTGCGGTTGATGGTGCAAGTAACCCCCTGAAATGACCAACCCCCACCCATGGCTGGTGTGACCACCCCCCCCTGACTGTTTTTTAGGTTGTGGCACCAAACCCCACCGATTCAGGGAAGATGTGTTTTAATGTGGGCTGCACGCGCCCCCGTGTTGTGACTGTTTATCTATACGTCATCTCTGTGTACCTTCGGCTCCCAGCTCCAGCAGCACCCCACTATACAACCCACCACCCCGCCCACGAATGACAAAACCAACCTTGACTCGCCCTGTAGCACAACTATCTACTGTACTGCAGAGGCGGTGGTGTCCTTATTACACCCCCTACTTTGCCCCCAACCCCTGATGCCAGCCCTTTCATCCCACCAAACAATCACGCACCCAGCGGTAGGGAGTTAGTCAACAGTCTAACCCTGACACATACAATAGCACACAGCCCGCAGCAGTGTCACACTATAGTACGCCGGTAGTTTTGATCAGATAATGAGAACAGCGCCGCTGCAACAGGAGGCGAACATACCTGGAAACACTAAAACCCAGCACCCCCAGTACACCCGGACCGCGGCCAAGTTATATGGTGCAGAACGCTAAAGCAGTAGAGCGCCCCAATAATGGTAGCACTGCACCCCCTTCCTGGTAGACACACGGGCAAGCCAGGAGCGAATTGAGCGTTGCAGACATAAAACGACCTTCCTATTTGTCTGAATATTGATGTTTCATGTTGGGGGTAGATGGCAACCACGATCTCTAAGCCCATTAACACGGACCACTGCAGATAGGTCCCTACCCTGAACTTTTGCACGATTTGTAGTTGCATCATACTGCCCGTTTATCTTTGGCGCTGATGTTTTGTCCGGTTCGAGGCCTCATAATATTCTCCGGGCACGGCACCATTGATGTAACACTAACGCCTCTGGTAGTCAGAGTGTCTTCTGCCCTTGTGTCCATTCCGATACTTTTTGGCCATTAGTGGAAACACCCTCAGCTCCAGTATACCCCCCGGTCATGGGATAGGATCCCGTCCCAAATTAGGTCACACAGGGCCCTGAGGATATCGGGCACTACGTACCCGCCCATTGTTGTACTCAGCTCAAACAAGGGGCCGCCGCTTCCCCGTAAACCGCAACACCACTAAAAGATGCACAAGCTGTATGCGTATCCGAAACATGTTAAGGCTCTCCTGCAAATGCGCTTTAATACCTTGCAACTCACCTGCAATACCCCAGACCCCTCTTTTCCCTTTAAAGAAACGCAATCAACCGGAAGGGGAACCTGATAAGTATATAATGGTTCAAGATCTCAAAGCATTCAATGAATGTCAAAGCCCCCCCCATTGTACGATGTTTTTAACACAAATCCTTCCTTACCCCCAGAGGCTTCCAAGAATTGTCACTGTTTCTCAACAGGTAATATCCTCGGCCCTATGCCCTTGGCCTCCCAGACTATGATTACCCTTCAAGCTTTTATCTCAGAATCAACTATGGACATGCAACAGAGGTGTTAACTCACAGAGCCACACGCTGGCCGTTGTCGACCTATTGGTTTATTACTCCAGCCGTCTTGACGTTGTTGGCTCGGTGGACCGTCCGGTCTTCGTGCTTTCCTTTGCCTGCTCAAGCACTGCTGATAACCTTCGGATATCGTTCTAGGGCATGAACCTCATTCCATCCTGGCAACCACATGACATCCCGCTGCTATTCTTATACATACACAGCCAAAACTCTGTCCACTGCAGACACCTCAGGTTGTCAATGCTCGCCTTATTCCTCATTCAAGACAATGTCACCCTTCTCCGGTGCCAAGTGCTTTACCCCTCCCACTCTTCTTCACTCTCCCCGAGTGGGGAGATGTTCAGGACACCTACAAGATAAAGCACATCGTGGATTCGCCCTACCGCATATTGCTTCGAAACTCATGAAGCTGAAACAGCTCATCGCCCCACAGTGATGAAAACGCCGTACAGAAACCCAGATCTAATCCTGTTTGGCTTGTTCTCGATATCTGATTAACAGGCACCTACCCATCATACGGGTTATTCGGTCCCACAGACTCTGTGGTCCTAACTGGCAAGCCACTACGTCACAGCATCCGCACAAGATGCCGAAATGCAAGCCCTCCTGAGCGTGTAACTGGCAAAGGACAAACGGCGAATATCTACCTTGACTCTAGATATGCCTTTGGGGTTTAGCACACATTTGGCGTCATTTGAAATACCAGGGATTCTGACAGCAGCAGGAACAACCATGTGAAAACCCAGCTCGCCATACAAGCTCTAATGGACGGCCCTACTACTCCCTCTCCTTCCAAGCCATGTTTGTCCTCCTGAAGGTAACAGCCAGGGGAAACTGAACACAAAATAAGCCAGAGGAACCATCTGGCGGATGCTGCGGCAAACAAGCTGCCAGCGGGATACGAGAAGTGGGAAGAATCGATTGGACAACGACAAGGAGGTTCCGTTAATTCAGACCCTCCCAGTAACTCGAGAAATCTGAAGAATTGCAAGATCGGCACAAAGGAAGAAAGGAAAGCGGAATAAACGAGGTGCATCACCCCAAGAAGTAATTACAGTACAAACATGAAACTTGTCGCCACGGGCCACTGTATCCTGCTGTGGTACATTGGCACATGGCGCAGCACATCTCTCGAGACTCTTATGAATGCACTGCGACAAATACTTGTGGCTCCTGAATTTACCCCAATGACTATATTTCTGCAAAATCATGTACAAATTTTGTGCAAAGTGTACCCAGGACGTAGTGGAAAAACCATCGCAGAACACTTGCAAAGGCCCTTATAATACCCTTTCCCACGATCCAGATTGACCATATTCAGATGCCAAAAGTCCGGGCCGTTTTGAATATGCGTTAGTAATTGTAGCTAGTTTTTCAAGGATGGGCCAGAAGCCTATCCTGTTCACCGAATCTCACTGCGAAAACAACAGCAAAAAACTCCTGAACAGAAGGTGGTTTGTAGATATGGGGTACCTGAAGTAATAGAAAGCGACCAAGGCTCCGCCCGCTTTCATGCTACGTTAGCTAAAGAAATTGGTCCGCGCTAGGGACCTCGTGGGGGGTACCTTGCTTGTCCACACCCCCCCTACCATCCCTAGAGTAGGCGAAAGTTAAAGAAGAATGGCCCGTAACAATATCCCTGGCCAGATAGTCTAAAACCCATTGCCCCTTTTGCTCATGTTCGTACACCCCACGAGGTGACATGCTCTAATCCCCATTTGAAGATACTGTTTGGACTGCCCCAAACTTGGTGTTACTACGCCCAGCAGTTACAAATGCATTCTGATTTTATTGATCAAATATGTAACTGCCGCTACAAAGCGCAAGACTACCAATAGCATAGGTCGAGTGTTTTTCTTCTTCTATTCCCGATCCAGATCTAGATACACCGGGACCAAACTCGTGCCCGGAGACTGGGTACTCGAATGAGATATTGTAATAAACCCTCCTAGACCCATAATATGGTCCTTTCCAAGGTTCGTTGACCAACATTGACATCAGTCAAAACTAGCTGCAGACGAAAAACCTGGATACACGCCTCTTCATTGCTAAGAAGAAGGTTCAGCTCCCAACGAGGAACACGCTCAGAAGAAATGATGCTATATTCTTTTGCTTGATTGGTCTAGGGGAGGGGGGGGCACAAGATTTGCTATTACCCAACATGAAGGGTAGTCATTTTGGTATAATTCACCAATACTCATGTTATCGACAATCTCCTTTGATTATTGTAATGTGTCAGCTGCCCCTCAACAGCTTGGCATGTCATATGTACCGAGACACTCCAAACTCTAGGGCTATATATATAGCTATATATATATGTATCACAGACGTTACTGTGACAGGAATGTGATTACTGTGGGCGCAGTAAGGATGGAACACGTGAACAGAATTTGGGGATACCGACCACAAAATGTCTAGCAAGGAAAGACAGGATGGCAAAGGATTCTTCCGCCCAATAGGCCATCGCATAGTTATTATTTTTGTTTTGTGTTGTAGTTTTCTGCGTGTTCTCCCCTGTTTTTAAAAGTTCATGACCAAAGCTGTGTGACAATCGCACTCCTACCCTTTTTCTGCAGTCATGATATAATATTCCCGCTCGGAAGAGGGTCCTTTACTCCGTTACAGTCCCGTCCCAGTTAAGTCAATAGTATAAACCCATAGGAACACATCTGATTTCCTTATGTTGCAATCCTGTGGCAAGGGTGGTCATGGACAAGCCATGAGCTCGTCTAACGTACAGGCACAAAGAGTTCCCAGGCACATCTGGACGGATGATTAGGATACATCTAGGGACCGACTCCGAATAGACATTTCAAGGGGGGACTGTGATGGATTTGATAAAGCCTATTTCTTCATCTGTAATCTTTGCCATATCCTTAGGCTCAAATGGCTACCGCATCGACCCCTCCTTAAAGTAAGGAAATGGCACACCGAGCAAATTCGCACTCAAATGCGATTGTCCAATAAAACTACAATAATCAAGACCATAAATCATAACAACAAGACAACACAAGACAAGTCCTAACAAATAACCATGAGACAAAACACCTGAGACATCTCCTTTGCATACAACACGCCCCCCCTACCCCCCTTTATAGGACGTTGTCTGTAGGAATAAAGACAGACTTATCATTCTGAACTCCCTGTGTGTCAGTGTGATTTTTTTGTCTCAGTGCACCGCATCCCTACGTAGAAAATAATCTGGACAGGGACAGATACTCTGAAGACTTTTTGGTCTGTCCAATTAATAAAATCACACACCCCCTGTCGGGGACACAGCAGTGACACACCCCCTGCGGTGACACAGTATGCGACACACACCCCCGGGCGTGGACACAGCAGGACACACCCACTGCGGGACACGCACTTACACACAACACCCCCTGCGGGGACAATAGCACTGAACACACACCCTGAGGGGACAAAGCAGTGACAACACACACCCCCCCTGCGGTTGGACACACACAGCAGTGACCACAACCTGCGGTGTACACAAGCCCTGACACACACCCCCATGCGGGACAGCAGCAGTGACACCACCCCTGCGGAGACACAGCACTGACACACACCCCCTGCGGGACCGCACTGAACACACTGCGGGGACACAGTGACACCACCCCTGCGGGGGAACACAGCAGTACAACCACCTGCGGGGCAGACACACACCTCACAAGAGTGACAGTCAAACCCCCTGCGGGGACACAGCCGTGCACACCCTCGGGAACAACACACACCCTGCGGGGACAACAGCAGATGACACACACACCCTGCGGGCGACAAGCCAGTGACACACACCCCTGCGGGGACACCAGCAGTGACACACCCCCCTGCGGGGACACAGCAGTACACCACCACCCCCGCGGGGACACAGCAGTGACACACACCCTGAAATGCGTTGACACTCACCCTCGAGCACTGACACCACCGACACACACACCCTGCGGGGAACAGCAGTGACACACACACCTGCGGGGGGGAACACAGTCAGTGACACACCACACCCTTGCGGCGTGGACACACCCGCGAGTGGACCACGACCCACACACCCCTGCGGGACAACAGCAGTGACACACTCCCTGCGGGGAAAGCAATGACAAACACGCGTGACACAGCATGACACACCCCCGCGGGGAAACACAGTGACACACACCAAACACCACCCTGCGGGGACACAGCTGGACAAGGGACAGCAGGCACCCCCTGGCTGGGACCCAGCCAGTGACACACACCCTCGGGGCAAAGTGACAACACCCCGGGGGACACAGCAGTGACACACACCCTGCGGGGACACAGACCAGCAGCTGGACACACACACCCCCTGCGAGCATACCCAGCATGCACACACACCCCCTGCGGGGACCACAGCAGTGACACACACTGCGACAAGGGACACCACCCTGCGAGCACAGAGGACACACCCTCCAGTGCACAGCACACACCCCCTGCGGAGACACACTTTACAAGGACAAGCATGACACACACACCCCTGAGGGGGCACACGCAGTACACAAACCCCTGCGGGGACACACAGTGAACACCTCACCCTGCGGGGACACCATCAGACACCACACCCCTGCGGGGACCAGCAGTGACCAAACACCCATGCGGGACACAGCAGTGCACACACACCCTGGGGGCACAACATCGGGAACAAACCCCCTGGGGACACGACACAGCTGACCACACACACCCTGCGGGCACGTCGTGACACAGCACAGCTAGTGACACACCCCCCTGTCGGGGAAACCGCAGAACATGACACCACCCCTGGCAGGGACACCCATTCATGACACACAGCCATCCGCTGCGAGGACACAGCATGTTGAAAACACCCACCACCCGCGGGACACAGGCAAAGCCCTGACAGCACACACCCTGCGGGGACACAGCATGGACACCCACACACCCCCTGCGGGGAACACAGCAGTGACACACACCCCCTGCGGGACACAGCAGTGACACACACCCTGCGGGACACAGCAATGGGTAACACACACACCCTGCGGGGACAACAGCACAGCTGACACCACCCCCTGCGGAGCAACACCCGGACAACTCAGCAGTGACACAGGCCACCACCGCGGGGAACAGCAGTAACACACCCCTCTCGGACACAGCATGGTTAAACACACCACCAGGGAGGGACACAGCAGTGACACACCCAGCCCCTGCGGGGACACAGGCAGTGACACACAACCACCTGCGGGGACACAGTCAAGACACACACAACATCCTGTGGGGACTACATCAGCACCACCCCGTGTCACGAGCTGACCCACCCTGCGGGGACCAGCCTGTAACCACACCCCCTGCACGGGGACACGCAAGTGAACAAACACCCTGCGGTGACCCAGCAACTGCAACCCCACCAGCGGGACACAGCAGTGTGAAACACCCCCTGCGGGGACAAGCATGACACACTACCCGTGCTGGACACAAACGCAGTGGACACAACACCCCTGCGGGGATCAGACGCAGTGACACACACCCTGCGGGGGACCAGCAGGAACCACCCAACCTGCGTGGGGGACAAGCAGTGCACACAACACCCCGGGGACACAGCAGTGCCACACTACCCCCCTGCGTGGACACCGCAGTGCCACCATCACCCACCTCGGGGACCAGCAGTGACACACCCCCCTGCTTGGACACGCAATGAAATCAGCACACCCTGCGGGGATCCCAGCAT
>WSYH01014119.1:0-16028 GCA_036426205.1 Ascaphus truei
GCAGATAATCTATTATCCATATCTGGATAATAGTTATTTTGCACATTACTGTACTGTATGTGTTTGGTGGTGAGGAGGGAGGGGGGTTGATTCTATTTAAATGTAGGACATATTTTTCTTTACATACAGGGTTGGTATCTTAGGTCTGTGAGGACCTATGGAGACCACCTGAGGACCCCCGGATGCCCACGGATACCACCTACAGACCCACAGGGACACCTGCTGGGAACAACCGGGGGCCCCCAGATTCCTGTGGGAACAACCCAAGGGTCTCAGACACCTGTGGGGATAAACCGGGGACCCCCAGACATGCGTGGGCCATCTGTGGACCCCATTGTGGCCCACGGTGACCCACAGGGACCACCTGGAGGCCCACGGCACATAACGGGGACAATCCGGAGACCCCCAGATACCTGTGGGCACCCCACTTGGTGCACTGTGGGGCCTGTGGTGTGGCAATAGGGGGTTAATCAGGCCATTAATAAAGGCATTATACCCGACTGATTAACCCTAAATCACATTGGGACTGAGGGGGTTAGCTGTATGTGCACCACACTGACTTTGTATTCCCCTACACCATCTTTGTTGTCCCCATTTTGCAGATCAATCCATGGCTGTAGTAATAGAACTGTATGTGAACTGTGCCAATTGGTTTTTCGACACAAGTGGGATCTGTGAGTGCTAAACCAAGCGCTGATTGAAGAAGCGTGGCTATGTATGGGTGGCCACTTTGAAGCATAGAGATCACTTCCTAAGCCTTAGACCTCGCAACCGCAAGGTTAATTGATTATGTGGTTTGCGGTCTAGCTGAAGTGATTTTTCTGTCAAAATTTATCCGTTACATTGTTAACTTCTTAACTTGAAAGGGGGAATGTAAATTGATGTGAGAAGTAGGTTAAACCGCAAACCACATCATAGCCCGTTCAATTAAGTAAGCTAACTCGCGCTAGG
This sequence comes from Ascaphus truei, assembly GCA_036426205.1. Lineage (NCBI taxonomy): Eukaryota > Metazoa > Chordata > Amphibia > Anura > Ascaphidae > Ascaphus > Ascaphus truei. The sequence continues at coordinate 952 of WSYH01014119.1, forward strand.
AGTGAGCTAGCACTCTAATTTTTTTTGGTGCAGCTAAGAATAAAGAAACCATACACACACATATAAAATTTATAGTAGTTGCATAAGCAGAATATACTTTATTAATAAACTGTATTATACTGATGGTTTTCAAATGTAAAGACGGGAGTTTTTTTCTGTCAGCCCGGTAATAAATCTTTTAACATGCAAGCAAGTATGTTAAGGATGAATGAACTGAGGGATATCTCAACCACGTACTTCAAAGGCACCTTGCAGAGAGGATGCCTCAATGTCTATAAGAAGTCCGGAGTTGAAAAGCCTCAGCAATCCTAGGTGTTAGGATGGCCGGGATATTGTAAGTGCCAGATACCGGTGTAAAGTATGGGTTCTTCACACTTGGTGGCCAACCCCCTGACTCAGTGTCGCCAGGTAAGGGGAGGGTCCCGGTATGCTAAGAAGCCTAGTTGTGAAGTTAGCGCCTGCTCTGTGCAAACCGGGAAGCAACTTCTGCCCTTTATGCAAACTCCTGGCAAGTCGGGGATATGTGGGAGAAATTTTCCCACGGGCGGCATAGGCTATGTATGTAAGGTATAGGACCCTCAACCCTATAAAAATGCCTGCTGGCCACTCCCTAGCAGATTCACCTGATTTAACAACGATTTGACCAAGTTCCAGCGTCCGCGGTTAAGGAGTGTGAGGGGTTAATAATATCGTAATCAAGGATCATCCCCCTCTTCTGGAATTTTTTAGAGCTAAGGGTTCCCGAACGAACCCTGTAAGGACTGAACAAACTTTTAACTTTTGGCGGAAATACAGGGGTGGCAACTTGTGCCCCTCGCCTGGAACTGCTAAACTGATCATTGTGTGCACCCACTTGAATGCGTGCAGGGTTGCCCAGAGACTTTGTTTCATTCTAAGGACAATTGATTTAATTCCCCCATCCCAGTAAGTGTTTTATTAAGTGTATATTATTTGTGTGTCTGTCTGAAAAGAAATAAATTACAATTTATTTTACTCAATTTGTGTGCTCAGTGCAGAATCCCGGTATTAATTTGTAGTTAAGTCTTGGTCTCCCTTGACATGCGGAGACCCGTCAGGACCACCAGGGACTACCGTAGGCCTGGGGTATTAACCCTGCATGTAAAATAATAAATCATGTTTTTATGGGGGGACACAGGGGGTGGGGGGGTTATGTATTAATGTTTATTAATTATGGTAATGTTTATTGTGGGGCCTAGGAGGTGGGTAGTGGGGATGTTCTGTGTAGTGTTTTTATTGTGGGTAGTTGGGGGTGAAGGTGGTATTGTCCCCAAGGTTGGTTGGGTAGGCCTCTGTCACGGTAGACCAGGTCTTACCAACACATTAATACCGGGATTCTGGATTGAGCACAACAAGGAGAGCAAAATAAATTGTAATTTATTTCCTTTTAAGACAAACACACAATACCTCACAATTACACTAAATAAACACTCATAGGGATGGGGAAACTAAATAAAATGTCCACGGAACTAAAAAAATTCTCTGGACACCCCTGCATGCATGCAAGTGGGTGTGCGATATGAGCCATGCGACAGTACTTGGCTAGGGGCGCAGCTTGCCACCCCTATATCTCCGCCGACAAGAAAGATTTTGAAATGTCCTAACAGGATTCGTTCGGGAATCCTTAGCTCAAACAAATTCTGGAAGAGGGGCCCGATCCTTGGTTACGATGTTGGTAACCCCTCACACTCCGGAACCGCTGACGCTAAAACTTGGACGTTTCTTGGTTAAGTCTCAGATGATCTTAGATTAATCTGACTGGGATTGCACTTCAGGCATCTGTATAGGGTTGACGGTCCTATTCCTAACATACACACCTAATCCTCTTGTGGGAACAACTTTTCCCACCTATCCCAGACTTGCCAGGAGTTCATAGAACGGGCAAAAGTTGCTTCCCGGTCTGCTAAGAGCATGTGTTAACCTCACACCTGAGCTACTTAGCATACCGGGCCCAACCTCTTACCTGGCGACAGTAAGTCTGGGGTTTGGATACCAAGTGTGAAGCGCCCATACTTCGCACCGGTAACTGATATCCCGACCACCCTAACACCTAGGGTCTCTGAGGCTCTTCAACTCCGGACTTCTCTAGACACTGGGGCACCAATTTAGCAGGGTGCCCTTTGAAGTACGAGATGAAAAATCCCTCAGCTCATTCATCCATAACATATGGGCATGTTAAAGGATTCATTGCCGGACCGGCAGTAAAGGGGACCCTACCTTTGCATTTAAAACACCATTGGCATACCGTTTATTTATATATGTATGTTCTGTAGGTGCAACAAATATAAAACTTATATGTATGGTCATGGTTTCTTTTTACCTAGCTGCACTCCAAAAATTAGAGTGCTAGCTCTTTCCTAGCGCAAGTTATCCACTTAATTGAAGGGGCTCTTTGATGTGGGTTGCGGTTTGACCTATAATCGGTCTGGGTTACAAGATACTGTATAGGCCTATTACTGTATAGAGCACTGTCATGGAAGACCAGGTTTATCAACACCTTTATTTACCGGGATCATATGATTGAGCAAAGCAAAGAGGTAAAATAAATTGTAATTTATTTCAGGAAAAGACATACATTCAATGTAACACAATTTACACGCTTAAGACACTTACTGGGAACGGAGCTAACGAATAAACTTGTCCTTTAAACGAAATTCACAAAAATGACCTTTATAGGAGCCCTTTTGAAATGACCGGGAGGTAATCACAAAATCCTGGAACTGATTTCGGCATGCAATGCCAGCCGCAACTGCTACGGTCTCAAAAAAAGGGACTTAGAAAACTTTCTCGCTCAAAATCTTTGAAGCCGGTTCGCGTCTATTCAGCACCGAGCATCTATGAATTTGCCGCTGTTGGTTTTGCGCTTGGAATCGGCGCTCCTGATTGGCTGCAGGGTTTCTTATGCGTTTCAGTGTCCCAGTCACAAACCTCTACAGCCTATCAGAGCGTGGGTGTTTTCCTGTCAGCCAATCACCGATTTGCTGGTATTGTAAAGCTGGGTGGGCAACTTTTCTCATTCTGCTAAGGGGCATGCGTCAGCCTGGCACCTCTGCCTCATTGCATATTGAGCCCCCTGTGGCTCCAGGCTCCACAGAGTCTGGGTTTTGGCAAATTGTGGCCGGATAGCACTATATTAGCCCAGGATGTGGGTACTCAAGCATGACTGCAGTTCCCCTGCTGGTCTAACACCTTGGCATACCTGGGGCTTTCTGTCCGGACTCCGAACAAATCCATAGGCACCAATCTTAGCAGCCATCTGTCCCTCTGAATCCATGACCTGGAAATCCCACAATTCATTCACAGGTTATCAGTACATATACCTATTAAATATAACTTTAATAAAATATACTGTGGTATGTATTTTGTGTGATAAAAATGTGTAAGTCCCTGTTATGGTTTCAGGATGGACTAAGGGTATATATTGCCTACACTCACTAGCCTCATACTTGGCACACTCTAGAAATAACTTTTAACTTTTTACACACAAAAAACTAATTCTGCTTTATCACATAGCTGGAGCATCCCCTGAATCCCTATACCAGGTTCAGGGCACTTTGTCATATATCTGGGCACCCCTCATTATACAGATACAGCAACGAGTATTAGAACTCTGCCTGGGTAGATTCTGGGGCAGTCTCACAGTAAATGCCTCAACTTTGCTGCAAAATTGCCTCAACATTTCTGTGAGGTTCTTAATGGCCCATAGGATTAACACAGCAGGGAGTCCCTGCAAACTGAATGGGACTGCAGGGACCCCCTGCTGTGTTAATCCGATGGGCGATTAAGAATTTTACAGAAATGTTGAGGCAATGTTGAGGCATTTATTGTGAGACTGCCCCAGAATCTCCCACAAATTTCTCAGGTAAGTGTTCTAATACTGGTAGCTGCATCAGTAGTAGGGATCCCCGTGTATGTTGCAGATTTATATTAACTCCTTCATGCCCCGTTTACCTTATCTGGATTATGCTGCAGGAGGAATTTTGGCGGTGAGTCGCAAGAACGTTTTCAGGGTCAGAGTTTGCCCGGAGTAATGCGCTTGGCTGTATCCGAAACTCTAACTCGATTCCCGGATCAAACTTTTGGGAAATCCTCTAATTCCGGAACCCCAATACATAGACACATTCTGTGAAGTCTTTCTCCGGCAAACCCACCCTGATACTTACAGCCTAAAAATTTCCTGGTCCCCAGCACCACAAGAAAGGCAACACGCAGAAAAATATTTAATGTTGCAAAATTTGCACACATGCACAGTAATGTATTTCTTACAACTAGGTCCAAGAGCTTACACACATGGACCTCAACACACGGATCAGGGGTACCCAAGTGGGCTGAACCTTTATTAGTGAGCCTGGGTACCCTTTCACCATCACACATCCCCCCTTAAGATGCTTGCTCTGTTATGACCGCCTCGCCCGGCGGTTTAACTGGCCTGACACGTCTTGAGGTTGCTGGCTCACTGGGATAGGCCTGGCATGAAAGTCCATCAGCATTTCCATTTCATTGCCTTTCTTATGCTGAATGGAAACGTCAAATTCTTGCAGGGCAAGACTCCAACGATGGAGCTTGCCATTTTCCCCAGACACCCTTTGTAGTAAACGTAAGGGGTTGTGATCTGTGATCATGGTGAAGGTCCGGCCATACAGATAGGGCTGCAGCTTGCGTAAAGCACACACAATGGCCAAACATTATTTTTCAATGGTGGCATAAGCCACTTCCCTGGGCAGTAACTTTCTGTTCAGGTATTCACAGGATGCTCTCCCCCCCTCCTACCCCAAATGACTAAGAAAAGCCCCAATATCATAATCGGAAGCATCGGTCTGCACCACAAATTTCCTTACATAGTCATGGGCAGCCAGGGTGGGTGCACTGGCCAGTGCAGCCTTGAGTGCCTGAAACGCTGTTTCATAGACAGGAGACCAGGCTACCAAAACTGGGAGTCGCTTCTCTGTCAGGTCTTTCAAGAGTTTAGCCATGGCACTGCACTGTGGTACAAACGTCCTCTAGTACCCAGGGGTGGACAGGGAATAGTTCCGTGGGCGCCTATAAAATTTTACCACTATAAAGGATATACGAAAACCAAGCCTGTTGGTTGTGAAGATTGTTGATCCTCACGGTGGGCTTGAAAACAAAGAGAAAGCACAACACATAGCGTAATACTGTTGAAACATTAAACAAACAACATATAAGACAACATATAACAGCTGAATACTGAAATGGTATTTTTAGGACAATAAAATAATTTAATAACAATTAATATTTAATATAATGCACAATTTGCATGGACATATAGATTTAAGCAATTAAAAATCTGAATAGGTGGTTCAACTGCTCCGTAGCACCAATGTTGATGATAGCAATACCTACTCACCAGATGGAATAGGTTTGCAGGCAGTGGATATTTTAGAGAGTATCCCCTCTCATCTGTGTGCTGCTCTCTGCTTAGCTGGCGTCTCTGTCGGCTCGTGGGTGCAGCTCATCAGCAGGGACTCCTGCAGCTCCAGGAAGCACGTCTGAGCAGATGGAACTCAGCTGCAGCTGATTCAGCACGATGTCAGCCACGGACCACCGTGAGCTCGTCTATCTGCTGCTCACTGCTAGCTGGCGTCTCTATCCGCTCGTGGACGCAACTTGTCAGCAGGTACTCCTGCAGGGCGCCAAGCAGGGCGCTTGAATAATGGGAAACCGCAACAGCTGGTTCAACTCGTCGGCGGCTATAAGAGATGGTTAGCTGGCAGCTCACGTTGATTCACCGATGTACGGGGGGTACTACACCAATGTGTGCGGGGCTTGAACCTCCACCCTACGCGTTTCAAGAGCGATCTGCTCTCTTCCTCAGGGGTATATACGTGCTTCCTGGAGCTGCAGGAGTCCCTGCTGATGAGCTGCACCCACGAGCCGACAGAGACGCCAGCTAAGCAGAGAGCAGCACACAGATGAGAGGGGATACTCTCTAAAATATCCACTGCCTGCAAACCTATTCCATCTGGTGAGTAGGCATTGCTATCATCAACATTGGTGCTACGGAGCAGTTGAACCACCTATTCAGATTTTTAATTGCTTAAATCTATATGTCCATGCAAATTGTGCATTATAGTAAATATTAATTGTTATTAAATGATTTTATTGTCCTAAAAATACCATTTCAGTATTCAGCTGTTATATGTTGTCTTATATGTTGTTTGTTTAATGTTTCAACAGTATTACGCTATGTGTTGTGCTTTCTCTTTGTTTTCAAGCCCACCGTGAGGATCAACAATCTTCACAACCAACAGGCTTGGTTTTCGTATATCCTTTATAGTGGTAAAATTTTATAGGCGCCCACGGAACTATTCCCTGTCCAGTAGTACAGTAACTGCCTAATAACTGGTCATTTTTTTTCTTTTCAGAGAAAGCAGCACCAGCCATCTAAAGTAGTACTACATATCACACAATGCCATAATACAGTACGCACATACAGTAACTGCACTATTTTTTTGTTTTTTTGTCATTTCAGGAAAAAAGGGTGGCCTGGGGGAGGTGGGGTGTTGTGTCCAGTCTAATCTGTTTGTACAGTCAAATGTACAGTATATAAACAGCAGTATTGATGTACACAAAACCTCTCCTCTCTCAATGAACTACTGTACTGTACAAGGAATGAGGAACAAGATAACGACGGAAAAAATAATATTACTATGTACAGTATACTGTATATTATATATATACATACATACATACATATATACATACATATATTATACATTACAGTATATATATACTATTACATAATATTCTTATAAATGTGCATAATTCATGTTTCTCCATGTTTCACAAATGTTTTCTAAATGTTTATCCAATTTCAATCTGCCAGAAGAACTTAATAAAGACTGCATTATGTATTATTCATGATTATTTTTATATTTGTATTTTTTTGTTCCTGATGAAATAAAGTAAATATTTATTCACATTCCTGGTAATCATAATCATTGACAACAACCACACACCCCATCCCCCCACCCCTATAGTATAAGAATGAATGACAAAACAACATGAATCAGTTAATGTTTTTTTTTACTCTCAATTCTCACAATGCTGTGCAAATCAGATTTACATTTCAAAATCGAGAAGGGATTTTCCAAAGCGTTACCATAAACAAAGCCTCAAAGGGTTGGGGGGGGGTTGGGTGAGTCATGTGCAGTAATCAGCTAGCTCCCATCTCAAAGATGCTTAGAGTACACGCAGGCGCAGTGAGGCGATTGACGCTCGGCTAGGGATGGATTAGAAACACAATGACTAACTTCAGAAAATGAATGACTCTGTGGAGGTGTCTGTCGAATGACTCTGTGGAGAGGGGGGGTTGGGTGACTCATGCGCAGTAAGCAGCTAAGCAGATAAATAGCTCCCATCTGAACAAGGATTACACGCAGGCGCAGTCAGGCTTTGAAGCTCGGCTATGGACGGATTAAAAACACAATGGCAAGATTCCAAAAATTAAAGACAGCCGCATGAAGATCAAAGCTAAAGACATACTTTAATTTCAAAAGGCAGTTCATCATAATAATACACCCCCAAATACAGTACGTAAAAAGCACACAAATCAACCATGTGCAGTCAAACGCACAGGGTCGCAGACAAAAGCTACTGTACAGCACAGATTGAATATCGTAATACAGTAAGATGGTTTTTACAGGCTTGTGGAGAAAATAAAAATAAAAAAATTACAATAAAAAAAAAAAAATTCACTCACTTAAGCAAGCAGTGGTGGCCGAAGTTACAGGCGCATGCGCAGTAAATTCCTGCTGTCAAGCAGGAATGTGATTGAAACCAGACACACGTTCAAAGGAATGGTGTGGGAGAGATGTACTGCATTGCACAGAAGATAAGAAGTTGAAATACCCTGCTGTGCAGTTAATTATCCCGAGCGAGGGGAGAGCGCTGTATATGCCGAAATGTGACACTGTTACAGTACAGTACACGCCTATGCGTTTCAACAATTTTCAAATGAGACATACTGTACTGTACTGCAGAACAGCACTGCAAATGCATGTATACTTTAAATATGCAAATTTACAATTACTGCGCGCACACAGAGACTGTGTACTGACTTAGGTTGAACCGCGAAGGTATTAAACTTCCAAGACAACAGCTCGCAAACGCCCCCCTGAGTTTTTACATGGCATTGCAGTATTGCAGACAGCGAGAATAAAATGCTAATATCACGAGCGCGAAAATAACGCAGTTCACTCCGGGCGAAAACGACACAAAACCGCACATAACCGGGATAATCTGAAAATCGCGGATCTTGCCGATTTAGACTCAGGTCGGCCACCACTGTATATACATACTCCAAAGCACATACATATCATACCCAGGGAATTCTGGACTTTTTTTTTAAGTAATAACAAGAAACCCTATATCATGATTATAAAATTATTGGGAATACAAAAAAAATTCTAATGTTTCTTTGACATTTAATGTAGATTAGATATAAATACATTTTTCTTTGCTTATAAAAATTCCCTACAGAAAGACCACTGTATGTATGTATATGCACAAACAAAATACCATACAGGTTAATACAGTTGTTCTCTATGATAATACAGGTGAGAAAACAGACTTATCAATGGTGGCACTCTAAAATTATCAATATGTGAAAACTCCTTCGTGTAAAATTAAACAACAGTGATACTTATACAAACACATGTGATGAATGCTGCTGTGACCCAGTATGGGATTGCTCTCTCAATCCTCGTGGCAAGTGGAATGGTGTAGATCATCGGGAAGCGCAAACATGTGAAAACAGAAAAATATTCTGATGGTGCAATATTGTTAAAACAAAAAATGTGAAGATAGTGGTATCAAGTCGATATGTAGAATACTCACAAATGTGAGATGGGTATTAGACACGTAATGGTATCTTTAGAGGGTGATCCGCCAGCACTGTGGTGAATTGCAGATAATCCCAATGGAGATGTACACTCCAGTGAGCCTTAGTGTAAAACAAGAGAGCCAGACATAGTGCAGACTGTGTATAATATGTATAGAGGGTAAATAAAATCCAATACACTACACACAAATCCTATAATATTAAACAGCATTTAAACTGCAGATCAAATTTTGTAATTTACCTCATTGAGTGTGACTGCGGTATACAATATTTTTCTGTTTTCACATGTTTGCGCTTCCCGATGATCTACACCGTTCTCTATGATAAAACTGCTGATATTTATTTGGCCCCTGTCTCTCTATTCATGTCTCCGATATCTCTTTGTTTCTCCCTCTGTGCCCTCCCATCTGTTTGTCTCACTGCCCTTTCTGTACCTCCATGTCTATATCTCCCATGTGTTGTCTATCTATCCCTGTATATCCCCATGTATATCTCTCCCTGTGCACCCCCATGTCTATCTCTCCCTCTGTACCCCCATGTATATCTCTCCCTCTGTACCTCAATGTCTATCTATCCCTGTGTACCCCCATGTCTATCTATCCCTCTGCACCCCCATGTCTATCTCTCCCTCTGTACCCCCATTATATCTCTCCCTCTGTACCTCCATGTCTATCTAACCCTCTGTACCCCCATGTATATATTTCCCTCTGTACCCCATGTGTTGTCTATCTATCCCTGTATACCCCCATGTATATCTCTCCCTGTGCACCCCCATGTCTATCTCTCCCTTCTGTACCCCCATGTATATCTCTCCCTCTGTACCTCAATGTCTATGTATCCCTGTGTACCCCCATGTCTATCTATCCATCTGTACACCCATGTCTATCTATCCCTCGGCACCACCATATCTATTTATCCCTCTGTACCCCCATGTCTATCTCTCCCTCTGTACCCCCATGTCTGTCTCTTTTTCTGTGCCCCCAATGGCTCTTTTTGCTCTCCATCAGTGCCCGTGGTGTCTGTCTCTCTCCATCTCTCCTGTCCTCTTTTCTCAGCCTGTCTCCCCCTCTCCATTACCTCTAGTCTGTCTCCCTTTGCTCTCGTGCTCCTCCTCTGATTGGTTTTCCCTGATTCTCTGCCCCACCCCCTATCTTCTCTTATTGGTCCTATAATCCTACAGTATGTTCCATTTATCTCCTTCTCTGATTGACCCTTTCTCCTTTAAAGAAAATAACACTTCTGGTGAGTCCTGGAAAGCATGAGCCCCTGTGCAACAGCAACTGTAGCACCTGCCTAAAGCCTTCTATATGTGCAAAGCCCGGAGCAGGAGAGAAAATATCCCATTCAGTAAGAAAAGTGGACAAAACATGTTTTTTTAGGAATGTACATTATATAAGTGAAAGGAGAAAGAAAAGGAAGAGATATAATATAAGATGAAGGTCATGTAGAGGACACATAGGTACTGTATAGCAGAGAACTTTAATACTAATCTTTTCACCCTTCACAGCAGAAGATGAAGGAGAGAGACCACACGTAGGGAATAAGAACATAAATGTAAAGAATTTAGATACAAGAAGGGGAGAAGAGATTAATTTAACTTTCAAAACTGAAATGAGACATGTCAATGGGGTCAGGAGGGATACATGCATGGATACTAAAATAAGTGCTGGTAACACAGTGCATATAAATAATTAACCAGTCACTATTGTTAGGCATAGTTCCAAATGAATGGAGAAAAGCAAATGTAGTCCCACTTGACAAACATGGAAGTAGGGAAGAGGCTGGTAACTACAGGCAAGGGAAATGTAAGTACTTCTTCATGGAATGGATGGTGTGGTCATGCAATAGCCTCCCAACAGTGGTGGTTAAAGCTGATACCATAAGGGAATTTAAAAAAATGCTTCGCATAGACATTAGGTTATGCTAAATATGAAATGAAGCCAAGCAGCACATATTGCTTGAGGTTTTATAATAGAGGAGAAAATGGGCAGACTAGATGGACCAAGGGCTTCATATCTGCCATGAAATGTTATTTGTCTATTTTAGCTTAGCAATACAGTAAAATTATACATTTACTGTATACAATGTGTATGGTACAGATATTATTGTCTAAATAATTATTGTACACTGTGGGCCATTTTACATGTATTTTTTTGTAATTTGTCCCTTTGGAAAATTAGGTGAACAGCACTGCTCTACGTAGCGTTAATGTGGCCTACATCAGCGGTGCGCCAACTGTGGGGCGCGACCCCCCGGGGGGGCGCGACACTGCCGACGGGGGGCGCGGGGTTTACAGAGGCCCCGCGCGCTTCCCGAAGGCACTTAAATTAAGTGCCGGGGGAGCTGCAGGGCCTCTGTAAATCTAACTTACCGTGGCTCCGGCGGCTTCCTCCCTGCGTCGCCATGGCAACGCGGCGTCAAAATGACGCTGCGAGGTCATGTGACGTCACGTTGCTATGGCAACGTGACGTCATTACGCCGGAGCGCGGGTAAGTTGGGGTTGGGGGGGGGGGGCGCGGGAGTGAGGGGACAGCTGGCAGGGGGGCGCAGGGAAAAAGGTTTGCGCCCCCCTGGCCTACATAATACCTTACTATGTTAAAGCATTAATACATTTTACCATTAAAACTATTTTATGGTTATGTACTGTAAACTGTTTTCTTTAAAAGTATAGTCTAACTAGTACAATTAACATAAAGGAAGCTACAATTCATATGTTAACAGGTAAACCTATATATGATAGTGTGTGGTGATTAACACAGTATACACAAAAGCAAATCATATTCTTGGATTTCTGAACAAAAAAAAATTAACTTATTTTGTCCCTAATGTGTAAAAAAGTGTGTGTGCTGAGCAAGTGCATTTTAAGCGAAACTTCTTTATGTTTTGTCAGTTTTTTCACAGAAATTGTATTTGTGATGGTGATGTTTATAATTAAAAATGAAAACACAATATCAGTGCCAAAACACAAAGAAACACAAAGAAGTTTGGCTTAGAAAGTATGTGCACGGCACACACACCTTGTTATACCTATTTGCACTTATATATGTATAGTAACTGTGTGTGTGCCTCTGGATGTGTACTTGTCNNNNTGTGTGTGTGTTTGGTGTGTGTGCATATGTGTTTGAGTGGCCGGCAGCTGCTGCGCAAGTGTCTATGTGTCGTGGTGTGCGTCTCTGTGGTGCACGTCTCTATGTGTGTGTGCGTCTCTGTGTGTGTGCGTCTCTCTGTGTGTGTGTGTGTGCATCTCTGGTATGTGTGCGTTTCTGTGTCTGTGCGTCTGTTTGTGTCTCTATGTGTCTGTGTGTGTGTGTTTCTGTGGATGTCTCTGTGTGTGGTCTCGTGTATGGGTGTGTGTGCTGCGCCTGTGCTGTGTCCGTGCGTGCACGGGCCATCCGTCGTCAAACTGTGCAGGCGCACTTATCCGGCACCTACTGCTCAGGCACACCCAGCTGGCACCTACTGCATTAGCAACTGCATCCTGAGCATGCGACGAGCGCGTGGGAGGCCTCCACATTCTTCCAGCAGTGACGTCACTTCCAGGAATGCACTTCCGTCTCCAACAAGGCCAATTTACTCCAAGGAAAATTCATTTGGTAGGTTCCAGCATAGAAGTTTCACTTCCAAAAGCAATAATACTAACAGGTAATGATGACCTACTGTACTGTACATCAATATTCATCTGTTATTCCTACTGTGCACCGCACAACTGAACAGTCTACCAGAGACTCTCACTTCCACCAAACGTCTAAGTTTCTTTTAAAACTCATCTCTCTGTGTGTGTGTGTGTGCATCTCTGTGTATGTGTGCGTTTCTGTGTCTGTGCGTCTGTTTGTGTCTCTATGTGTCTGTGTGTGTGTGTTTCTGTGTGTATGTCTCTGTGTGTGTGTCTCTGTGTATGTGTGTGTGTGCTGCGCCTGTGCTGTGTCCGTGCGTGCACGCGCCCATCCGTCGTCAACTGTGCAGGCGCACCTGTGTGTGTGTGTGTGCATCTCTGTGTATGTGTGCGTTTCTGTGTCTGTGCGTCTGTTTGTGTCTCTATGTGTCTGTGTGTGTGTGTTTCTGTGTGTATGTCTCTGTGTGTGTGTCTCTGTGTATGTGTGTGTGTGCTGCGCCTGTGCTGTGTCCGTGCGTGCACGCGCCCATCCGTCGTCAACTGTGCAGGCGCACTTATCCGGCACCTACTGCTCAGGCACACCCAGCTGGCACCTACTGCATTAGCAACTGCATCCTGAGCATGCGCGACGAGCGTGGGAGGCCTCCACATTCTTCCAGCAGTGACGTCACTTCCAGGACTGCACTTCCGTCTCCAACAAGGCAATTTACTCCAAGGAAAATTCTTATTTGGTAGGTTCCAGCATAGAAGTTTCACTTCCAAAAGCAATACTAACAGGTAATGATGACCTACTGTACTGTACATCATATTCATCTGTTATTCCTACTGTGCACCGCACAACTGAACAGTCTACCAGAGACTCTCACTTCCACCAACAGTCTAAGTTCTTTTAAAACTAAAGCTGTCTCACAATTTAATCTGGTCTGTAACTGTTACAGTATATACGCCTATTATATATATATATATTTATATAAATAAAATCTTTAACTGTGCATACAAAAATATATAATGTACTGTATAACCCATTTCACTCATTGTAACTATGTATTTGTCATTATAACTCTGTGCCCAGGACATACTTGAAAATGAGAGGTAACTCTCAATGTATTACTGCCTGGTAAAACATTTTATAAATAAATAAATTATTCAATTAGCATTTCTGTGGTTAAACCTAAGAACAAACACTATATGATTTAAGTCCTACATGTGATTATTAACAATTTGCTTGGTATATAGAGTCTCTTCTATTCTTTCTTTACTATTCAGCCTGGAGTTGTGTAGAGATGGGCATATTTTCCACCTACAGTAAATCCGAATCCGACGTGCAATGGACAGTTCCTTTGAAGTTATCTGTGAGGTTCTGAAAGCTCTGTATACACATGGGGTGGGCAACTATAGTCCTCAAGGGCCACCCGTAGGTTGGGGTTTCATGAGTTCCCAGATAGCTCAATCAGTTGAAGACTGAGCCACTGATTGAGCCACCTGTGTTGAAGCAGGGATATCCTGAAAATGTGACCTGTTGGTGACCCTTGCCGACTGGAGTTGTCCTCCCCTGTATACACCATTACATACATGCCAACATATACTTTAAGAACCTCAAAAGATTTTGGCTCTGCCCCACTTAACATTGAACCCACTCTCAATTAAAAACAAATAATTTAGCAGGTTTAAAAACCAAACTCCAGCACTATTTTATGTTTAATGGTACCACCTGGAATGTAAATAGAGTGTGACCTTAAATGCACAACAGAAAACAAAGAAACCCCAATGTACCACCAATATGACTAAAATTATGTAATTCATTTATTTATATTTTTCCAGTAAGTAAGGCCTTGACCATAGTGCAAGATACGGAGCGAGCTACATAGCTCGTGCTACAAAAAAAGTGTATATTCCAAAGTGCATGGCCATAGTGAGCGCGAGCTTGCACATGAGATACAAGGATACCAAACACAAAGGAGACAAACTTGTTAGCTATTGCATGTCTGGTCATGTGAGTGGCTAACAGCCAATGAAAATGTAGTAAGCAAGTAAGGTATTCTGCCTGGATACTGTTCAAATGACTTTTTGTCAGTTGAGTTGTGCTTGCTGTGAGAATATGGACAACTCAACTAATGAAAATTTGATTTCTGAGGTTTACAATGTGAACCTTTAATTCATATCAATTTATGGAGAGAAATGTCTGATGTATTGTCCATTACTAGTATATAATTGTTATTTTTGTGTAGTGTACTATGTAATGCATCACATTTTATAACAAGGCATGGTTTCATGCATGACAGTGTATATATATACATATATATAGCCCGGTTTAAGGACACTCACTTTAAGTACACTCACGAGTAAGGACATATCGCCCAATAGACAAACGGCAGCTCGCGCATGCGCCTGTCAGCACATCTCGAACAACATTACCGGCTCCCTACCTGTACCGAAGCTGTGTGCAAGTGGGGAGACTATAGTGCCTTTTACAAATGCGATATTTACATCAGTTATGCACGTATATGACTATTGCAGTACAGTACATGCATCAATAAGTGGGGAAAAGGTAGTGCTTCACTATAAGTACATTTTCGTTTTACA
>WSYH01014120.1:0-16024 GCA_036426205.1 Ascaphus truei
GCATTTCTGACTCCCCTGCCAAGGCGGCTAGCATTTCGTCTGGCCCTCGGGTAAGGAGGGGAGACAACCACCCTCCATCAAATAGGACGGTATGTTAGCGGCCTGACAAACCAAAAAATAAATGTGGTCGAGACCGCGGAATACCCGTTACCCAGCGACGGTAGGACGAGAATAACTGACCAGTGATGGGCCGCGGCTCCGTTATACAGGCCTTTGAAGTTCTTGTCCTACCCCCGGCTGGAACGAGGAGATATCCCATTGGTGTCTATCTGACCCAGACGGCATGGCAGAAAAGGAAATTCAGTGACCTTTCATGTGTGGTAATGGTTAAAGAATCATATCGGACCATTAAGAATATTCACATGTTTGTGTTTTTCCTGTGATGAAGCTAAATATATCAAAAGGTTCTGATCTGTGTAGTGTTTGCATTGAAAGTGGGAAGAAACAACACTTTCTTACAATATTTCTAGGGCTCTAAGAATAATTTCAAAGTTCATTAACCTCTGCTCTGCCAGGTGCATAAACACAGGAGGAAAGAAAGCATTATTTAGAATAAGGTCCCTACGTTTACATTTCTGAAACTTTGTCTTTGAAAATGGTTTTAACAATATAATTAACTTAAAGCAGAATGAAGGCAATTAGCATTTCACACTTAATAATGCTGCCTAACGTGGCAACCTGCAGATGTTTTTGAGACACTGCTAATTAAAGCAGCGTTTCATGTTTGATGTGTGGGTGTTTTCCTACATAAGAATGAACATTCTGACCAACATAAAAATAAGTCTATACGTCCAGCCTTAAATATAGAGAAAGACATACAACTGATGCTTTAATTGCCATTATTATGTTGTTGTTAATGTCTTGTTTTGATAAACTTGTCTCCTCTGTATGATAATAACTTTCCTTTGCAACTACTGTACCCAGAATCTGCAGACTTTCACACTGCTAGAAATCTGTGCTTTCTACATTGTTCCCAAATAAATAAATATTAGCTTGGTTGGAAGTGTATTAGTCACACTCAGGATTGCTTTGTCTTGGAGCATGTTTTTCAGAGAGAGAATATTTCTGAATCTACATATAATCAATATTTCTGTCCAATACATTGTCCACTCGCGCAATGTAAGTGCTTTCACATAGGAATAATAACTGTAGCATACCCTGCTGGTTGTTAGGACACAGATGTATTCTGAATTTGCTGGTGAGTGATTGTTACTAGCAGAGCGTGGCTTTCATTAGTGGATGTAATTTGGTAGTAACATGGATTGTGCATCATGATATTTTTTGTCCCACACAAACCAGTAAACAGTGGCGTGTTCCAAGTGCCTGCATCACTATCGCTTCGAATAACACCGGTTTGCTTCAAATACATTTTTTCTTCTTATGCCAAAAACTTCGTCCAAGCTGCCGTTTTATTTTTATTTAATTTTCTCTTTAATATGTGCATCAATACAATCCACACAATGATAAGTAATTAGCTAAGTTGACGATCATCCGTTCTGTAATCAACTGTCGAAGATTCTGCTCGGGGTTCACAAATGGCTGTCTGGGATGCACTGAGGACCCAAGATGCAAATTTTCTGTGGGGAGATCATGTACCAGGCAGTCACTAGCTACAATGGGTGCACACTAGAGACAGGGCAGGGCTGAAAGTGGTGTGGTGCCAGAGCCTGTTTCAGAAGAGGAAGGGATTGTGACTTTGTAAATTTGTAAATGGTTGCTATAAAACAAAAAATGTGTTGTTACATTATAATACATTAAAAATGTAATTCAGAGGGGTTTTTTTAACGCTACAAAGTGTTTTCTCATAGTACGTAAAACTAGGATATGCTTGGTCTGCAGCTTTAGTTTTTGTTGATTTACGTTTATGAACTGTGGCTCTAAAAAAAAATGATAAAAACACAGGGAGGATACTGTATAGCTATAGCGTAGTATATTTGTGGTCTTTTGCACAAAGGATATTGTCCATGCTTTGGTAACTGACTTTTGGTACACTTCATTGTACAATGAACTCAGAACTAATTCCTGGAGGCTTTTTAATACAGTAAGAAAATACACCAGTTGTGGGGAAACGGAGACCTGACATTTCCGATTTGTGGAGCATGTTTCTCATCTTGACAACCTCTTGTCTGGATGTTTATGTGTTTCTTTTGTAGGTTATGAATGCCAGAGGAGCTGATACAGTGATTTGTGCATTCTGAAGACAGCACCATGCAAGCGTTGATTTGGATAATTAATGAAACGGATAATTTTTGGTAGCCAAGGAAAATGTTTCATGTGGCTAGCGGACTATAAACTCCCTGAAACTTGAATCTCCAAAATGTATAAACGCAAAGTGGCTGGTTATGCCTGTGGTTTTTTTACAATTTGAGGTGACTGGATTTAGACATTTATGTAGAAATATTATTGCTCTTTACTGAACTCTTGCTTTTCACAGACAAATGTTTGACATCAATACAGTTTAACAATATAACATGAAATATATCTCTGAGTGTATTATACCCAGTGTTGTGTGTCTATGTAATACGTGCTGTTATTTAAAAGAAAGAAGTGTGTGTGTGTGTGTGTGTGTGTGTGTGTGTGTGTGGTGTGTGTGTGTGTGTGGTGTGTGTGTTGGTGTGTGTGTGTGTGTCTAATATCGTCAGAGTCTCAATCTCGTTTTACAGCAATCTATGCTCAAGCTATCACCTAACAGATTCACATGCATGTTTCAATAATAACTTTATTTAATCATAATAACTTTATTTCATATGGCACCTTTCTCCTAATGGGACAAAGAACATCACAATTGCAGTACAGCGCACAGTACGCAGCACACAGGAATGTTACAGACACTGTCCCTGCCCCGTAGTGCTTACAATCTATCTCCCTGTGCCGGAGGCACCAAAATCATAAAGTGACTTGTCCAAGGTCACAAGGAGCCGACACCGAGAACTGAACGAGGTTCCCCTGCTTCACACTCAGTGTCGTTATTTACAGTCCGTGTCTTTACTCTCCGGCCCGCTGCTTCACACTCATGTCGTTATTTACAGTCCGTGTCTTTACTCCCCGCGCCCTGCTTCACACCTCAGTGTCGTTATTTACAGTCCGTGTCTTTACTCACCGAGCCGCTGCTTCCCACTCAGTGTCGTTATTTACAGTCCTGTCTTTAACTCACCGAGCCGCTGCTTCAAACACTCAGTGTCGTATTTACAGTCCTGTCTTTACTCACCCGAGCCGCTGCTTTCACACTCAGTGTCGTTATTTACAGTCCTGTCTTTACTCACCGAGCCGCTGCTTCACACTCAGTGTCGTTATTTACAGTCCTGTTCTTTACTCACCGAGCCGCTGCTTCCCGCTCAGTCGTTCATTTACATCCGTTCTTTACTCCACCGAGCCGCTGCTTCACACTCAGTGTCGTATTTACAGTCCGTGTCTTTACTCACCGATGCCGCTGCTTCACACTCAGTGTCGTTTATTTACAGTCCGTGTCTTTACTCACCGAGCCGCTGCTTCACACTCAGTGTCGTTATTTACAGTCCGTGTCTTTACTCACCGCGCCGCTGCTTCACACTCAGTGTCGTTATTTACAGTCCGTGTCTTTACTCACCGAGCCGCTGCTTCACACTCAGTGTCGTTATTTACAGTCCGTGTCTTTACTCACCGCGCCGCTGCTTCCCACTCAGTGTCGTTATTTACAGTCCGTGTCTTTACTCACCGAGCCGCTGCTTCCCACTCAGTGTCGTTATTTACAGTCCGTGTCTTTACTCACAGCCGCTTGCTTCACATCAGTGTCGTTATTTACATCCGTGTCTTTACTCACCGAGCCGCTGCTTCACACTCAGTGTCGTTATTTACAGTCCGTGTCTTTACTCACCGAGCCGCTGCTTCACGCTCAGTGTCGTTATTTACAGTCCGTGTCTTTACTCACCGAGCCGCTGCTTCACGCTCAGTGTCGTTATTTACAGTCCGTGTCTTTACTCACCGAGCCGCTGCTTCACGACTCGTGTCGTTATTTACAGTCCGTGTCTTTACTCACCGAGCGCTGCTTCACACTCATTGTCGTTTTATTTCAAGTCCGTGTCTTTACTCACCCGGCCGCTGCTTCACACTCATGTCGTTATTTACAGTCCGTGTCTTACTCCCGACCCTGCCTTCACACTCAGTGTCGTTATTTACAGTCCCGTGTCTTTACTGCACCGAGCCGCTGCTTCACACTCAGTGTCGTTATTTACAGTCCGTGTCTTTACTCACCGAGCCGCTGCTTCACACTCAGTGTCGTTATTTACAGTCCGTGTCTTTACTCACCGAGCCGCTGCTTCCCGCTCAGTGCGTTATTTACAGTCCGTGTCTTTACTCACCGAGCCGCTGCTTCCCACTCAGTGTCGTTATTTACAGTCCGTGTCTTTACTCACCGAGCCGCTGCTTCACACTCAGTGTCGTTATTTACAGTCCGTGTCTTTACTCACCGAGCCGCTGCTTCACACTCAGTGTCGTTATTTACCAGTCGTGTCTTTACTCACCGGGCCGCTGCTTCACACTCGTGTCGTTTTACAGTCCGTGTCTTTACTCACCGAGCCGCTGCTTCCACACTCAGTGTCGTTATTTACAGTCCTGTCTTTACTCACCGAGCCGCTGCTTTCACACTCAGTGTCGTTATTACATCCGTGTCACACCTGTTACTACACCGATCGCTGCTTCACACTCAGTGTCGTTATTTACAGTCGTGCCTTTACTCACCGAGCCGCTGCTTCACACTCGTGTCGTTATTAACGTCCGTGTTTTCTCACCGAGTGCGGCTTCACACTCAGTGTCGTTATTTACAGTCCGTGTCTTTACTCCCCGAGCCGCTGCTTCACACTCATGTCGTTATTTACAGTCCGTGTCTTTACTCACCGATCGCCTGCTGCTTCCACTCAGTGTCGTTATTTACAGTCCGTGTCTTTACTCTCACCGAGCTCTGCTTCACACTCAGTGTCGTTATTTACAGTCCGTTGTCTTTACTCACCGAGCCGCTGCTTCACCCTCAGTGTCGTTATTTACAGTCCGTGTCTTACTACTCACCGAGCCGCTGCTTCACCTCATGTCTTATTTACATCCGTTTCTTTACTCACCGAGGCCGCTGCTTCACACTCATGTCGTTATTTACAGTCCGTGTCTTTTACTCACCGAGCCGCTGCTTCCCCACTCAGTGTCGTTATTTACAGTCCGTGTCTTTACTCACCGAGCCGCTGCTTCACACTCAGGTCGTTATTTACGTCCGTGTCTTTACTCTCCCGGCCGCTGCTTCACACTCAGTGTCGTTATTTCAGTCCTGTGTCTTTCTACTCACCGAGCCGCTGCTTCCACACATCAGGTCGTTATTACAGTCGCTGTCTTTACTCACCGAGCCCTCTTCCACACTCAGTGTCGTTATTTACAGTCCGTGTCTTTACTCACCAAGCCTGCTGCTTCACACTCAGGGTCGTTATTTACATGTCCGTGTCTTTACTCACCGACCGCGCCTGCTTGTCACACGCTCAGTGTCGTTATTTACAGGTCCGTGTCTTTACTCACCGAGCCGCTGCTTCACACTCAGTGTCCGTTATTTACAGTCCGTGTCTTTACTCACCGAGCCCTGCTTCACTCAGTTCGTTATTTACAGTCCGTGTCTTTACTCACCGACCGCTGCTTCCACTCAGTGTCGTTATTTACAGTCCGTGTCTTTACTCACCGGCCGCTGCTTCACGCTCAGTGTCGTTATTTACAGTCCGTGGCTTTTACCACCTACCTGCTTCACGCTCAGTGTCGTTAGTTACAGTCCTTTCTTTGACTCACCGAGCCGCTGCTCACCGCTCAGTGTCGTTTTTTACAGTCCGGTGTTCTTTACTCACCGAGCGCCGCTGCTTCACACTCAGTGTCGTTATTTACAGTCCGTGTCTTTACTCACCGCGACCGCTGCTTTCACACTCAGTGTCGTTATTTACAGTCCGTGTCTTTACTCACCGAGCCGCTGCTTCCCGCTCAGTGTCGTTATTTACAGTCCTGTGTCTTTACTCACCGAGCCGCTGCGTTCACACTCAGTGTCGTTATTTACAGTCCTGTCGTTTTCTCACCGAGCCCGCTGCTTCCACAACTCAGTGTCGTTTATTTTACAGTCCGTGTCTTTACTCACGAGCCGCTGCTTCACACTCAGTGTCGTTATTTACAGTCCTGTCTTACTCACCGAGCCGCTGCTTCACACTCCAGTGTCGTTATTTACAGTCCGTGGTCTTTACTCACCGAGCCGCTGCTTCACACTCAGTGTCTTATTTACAGTCCGTGTCTTTACTCACCGAGCCGCTGCTTCACGCTCAGTGTCGTATTTACAGTCCGTGTCTTACCTCACCGACCCGCTGCTTCACACTCAGTGTCGTTATTTACAGTCCGTGTCTTTACTCACCGAGCCCGCTGCTTCCGCTCAGTGTCGTTATTTACAGTCCGTGTCTCTTACCACCCGCGCCGCTGCTTACACTCAGTGTCGTTATTTACAGTCCGTGTCTTTACTCACCGAGCCGCTGCTTCCCGCTCAGTGTCGTTATTTACAGTCCGTGTCTTTACTCACCGAGCCGCTGCTTCACACTCAGTGTCGTTATTTACGTCCCGTGTCTTTACTCACCGAGCCGCATGCTTCACCTCTTGTCTTATTTACAGTCCGTGTCTTTACTCTCACCGAGCCGCTGCTTCAACTCAGTGTCGTTATTTACAGTCCGTCTTTACTCACCGAGCCCGCTGCTTCACACTCAGTGTCGTTATTTACAGTCCGTGTCTTACTTACTCACCGAACGCTGCTGTTCAACCTCAGTGTCGTTATTTACAGTCCGTGTCTTTACTCACCGACCGCTGCTTCACACTCAGTGTCGTTTATTTACAGTCCGTGTCTTTAACTCACCGCAGCCGCTGCTTCACACTCAGTGTCGTTATTTACAGTCCGTGTCTTTAACTCACCGACCGCTGCTTCACGCTCTGTCTTATTACAGTCCGTTTCTTACTCACTCACCGAGCCGTGTTCCGCTCATTGTCGTATTTACAGTCCGTGTCTTTACCACCGAGCCGCCTGCTTCACACTCCATTGTCGTTATTTACAGTCCCGTGTCTTTTACTCCACCGACGCCGCTGCTTCACACTCAGTGTCGTTATTTACAGTCCGTGTCTTACTCACCGAGCCGCTGCTTCACATCTCAGTGTCGTTATTTACAGTCCGTGTCTTTACTCACCGAGCCGCTGCTTCACACTCAGTGTCGTTATTTACAGTCCGTGTCTTTACGCACCGCCGCTGCTTCTCACACCTCTCATGTCGTTATTTACAGTCCGTGTCCTTACTACTCACCGAGACGCTGCTTCACCTCAGTGTCGTTATTTACAGTCCGTGTCTTTACTCACCGGCCCGCTGCTTCACACTCAGTGTCGTTATTTACAGTCCGTGTCTTTACTCCCGACCGCTGCTTCACACTCAGTGTCGTTATTTACAGTCCGTGTCTTTCACTCACCGAGCCGCTGCTTCACACTCATGTCGTTATTACAGTCCGTGTCTTAACTCACCGAGTCGCTGCTTCACACCTCAGTGTCGTTATTTACAGTCCGTGTCTTTACTCACCGAGCCGCTGCTTCACACTCATGTCGTTATTTTACGAGTCCGTGTCTTATACACCGAGCCCTGCCCTTCACACTCAGTGTCGTTATTTACAGTCCGTGTCTTTACTCACGAGCCGCTGCTTCACCTCGTGGTCGTTATTTACCGTCCGTGTCTTTACTCACCGAGCCGCTGCTTCATACACAGCTCTCGTCGCTTATGTACAGTCCGTGTCTTTACCACCGAGCCGCTGCTTCACACTCAGTGTCGTTATTTACAGTCCTGTCTTTACTCACGACCGCTGCTTCACACTCAGTGTCGTTATTTACAGTCCGTGTCTTTACTCCCGAGCCGCTGCTTCACACCTCATGTCGTTATTTACAGTCCGTGTCTTTACTCACCGAGCCGCTGCTTCACACTCAGTGTCTTATTTACAGTCCGTGTCTTTCTCACCGAGCCGTGCTTCACACTCAGTGTCGTTATTTACAGTCCCGTGTCTTTACTCACCGAGCCGCTGCTTCACACTCTGTCGTTATTTACAGCGTGTCTTTACTCACCGAGCCGCTGCTTCACACTCATGGTCGTTATTTAAGTCCGTGTCTTTACTCCACGCCCGCTGCTTCACACTCAGTGTCGTTATTTACAGTCCGTGTCTTTACTCCCGAGCCCGCTGCTCACACTCAGTGTCGTTTTTCAGTCCGTGTCTTTACTCACCAGCCCGCTGCTTCACACTCAGTGTCGTTATTTTACAGTCCTGTCTTTACTCACCGAGCCGCTGCTTCACACTCATGTCGTTATTTACAGTCCGTGTCTTTACTCACGAGCCCGCTGCTCCACTCAGTGTCGTTTTACAGTCCGTGTCTTACTCACCGAGCCGCTGCTTCACACTCATTGTCGTTATTTACAGTCCGTGTCTTTACTCACCGGCCGCTGCTTCCCACTCAGTGTCGTATTTCAGTCCGTGTCTTTACTCACCGACCGCGCTTCGTTCACACTCCAGTGTCGTTATTTACATTCCGTTGTCTTTACTCACCGAGCGCTGCTTCACACTCAGTGTCGTTATTTACGAGTCCGTGTCTTTACTCACGAGCCGTGCTTCCCACTCAGTGTCGTTATTTACAGTCCTTGTCTTTACTCACCGAGCCGCTGCTTCACTCAGTGTCGTTATTTACAGTCCGTGTCTTTACTCACGAGCCGCGCTTCAGCTCAGTGTCGTATTTACAGTCCTGTCTTTACTCACCGAGCCGCTGCTTCACCTCATGTCGTTATTTACGTCCGTGTCTTACTCACCGAGCCGCTGCTTCCCACTCAGTGTCGTTATTTACAGTCCGTGTCTTTACTCACCGAGCCGCTGCTTCACACTCAGTTCGTTTTTACAGTCCGTGTCTTTACTCCCCGAGCCGCTGCTTCACCCTCAGTGGCGTTATTTACAGTCAGTCTTTACTCACCGAGCCGCTGCTTCCACACTCGTGTGTTGTTACAGTCCGTGTCTTTACTCACCGAGCCGCTGCTTCCACTCAGTGTCGGTATTTACAGTCCGTGTCTTTACTCACCGAGCCGCTGCTTCACCATCAGTGTCGTTATTTACAGTCCTGTCTTTACTCACCGAGCCGCTGCTTCACACATCAGTGTCGTTATTTACAGTCCGTTCTTTACTCACCGAGCCGCTGCTTCACACTCAGTGTCGTTATTTACATTCCGTGTCTTTACTACACCGAGCCGCTGCTTCCCGACTCAGTGTCGTTATTTACAGTCCGTGTCTTTACTCATCACGAGCCGCTGCTTCACACTCATGTGTTATTTACAGTCCTGTCTTTAACTCACCACCGCTGTTCACACACTCAGTGTCGTTATTTACAGTCCGTGTCTTTACTCACCGAGCCGCTGCTTCACACCAGTGTCGTTATTACAGTCCGTGTCTTTACTCACCGAGCCGCTGCTTCACGCTCAGTGTCGTTATTTACAGTCCGTGTCTTTACTCACCGAGCCGCTGCTTCACACTCAGTGTCGTTATTTACAGTCCGTGTCTTTACTCACCGAGCCGCTGCTTCACACTCAGTGTCGTTATTTACAGTCCCGTGTCTTTACCACCGAGCCGCTGCTTCACACTCAGTGTCGTTATTTACAGTTCCGTGTCTTTACTCACCGAGCCGCTGCTTCACAACTCATGTCGTTATTTACAGTCCTGTCTTTACTCACCGAGCCGCTGCTTCACACCACTCATGTCTTTATTTACAGTCCGTGTCTTTACTCACCAGCCGCGCTTCTCCACACCAGTTGTCGTTATTTACATCCGTGTCTTTACTTTCCCGAGCCCGCTGCTTCACACTCAGTGTCGTTTTACAGTCCGTTGTCTTAACTCACCGAGCCGCTGCTGCTCACCTCATGTCGTATTTACAGTCCGTGTCTTTACTCAAGCCGCTGCTTCACACTCAGTGTCGTTATTTACAGTCCGTGTCTTTCACTCACAGCCGCTGCTCACACCTCAGTGTCGTCATTTACAGTCCGTGTCTTTACTCACCGAGTCCGCTGCTTCACACTCAGTGTCGTTATTTACAGTCGTGTCTTTACTCACCGAGCCGCTGCTTCACACTCAGTGTCGTTATTTACAGTCCGTGTCTTTAACTCACCGAGCCGCTGCTTCCCACCGTGTCGTTATTTACAGTCCGTGTCTTTACTCACCGAGCCGCTGCTTCACACTCAGTTGTCGTTATTTACAGTCCGTGTCTTTACTACACCGAGCCGCTAGCTTACAACACACTCAGTGTCGTTATTCAGTCCTTGTCTTTACTCACAGAGCCGCTGCTTCACACTCACTGTCGTTATTACAGTCCGTGTCTTTACTCACCGAGCCGCTGCTTCCCGCTCAGTGTCGTTATTTTTACAGTCCGTGTCTTTACTCACCGAGCCGCTCTTCACCACTCTTTCGTTATTTACAGTCGTGTCTTTACTCACCGAGCGCTGCTTCACACTCAGTGTCGTTATTACAGTCCGTGGCTGTTACTCACCGAGCCGCTGCTTCACGCTCAGTGTCGTTAGTTACAGTCCGTGTGTTTACTCACCGACGCCCGCTGCTTCCCGCTCAGTGGGTCGTTATTTACAGTCCGTCGTCTTTCTACTCACCAGCCGCTGCTCACACACTCAGTGTCGTTATTTACAGTCCGTGTCTTTACTCACCGAGCCGCTGCTTCAACGCTCATGTCGTTATTTACAGTCCGTGTCTTTACTCACCGAGCCGCTGCTTCCGCCTCAGTGTCCGTTTATTACAGTCCTGGTCTTTATCTACCGAGCCGCTGCGCTGCATCCTCCACTCAGTGTCGTTATTTACCGTCCGTGTCTTACTCACCGAGCCGCTGCTTCACGCTCAGTGTCGTTATTTACAGTCCGGTGGTCTTACTCACCGAGCCGCTGCTTCCCTCGAGTTCGTTATTTACAGTCCGTGTCTTTACGTCACCGAGCCGCTGCTTCACACTCAGTGTCGGTTATTTACAGTCCGTGTCTTTCTCACGAGCCGCTCTGCTTCCACTCGTGTCGTTATTATACAGTCCGTTGCTTTACTCACCGAGCCGCTGCTTCAACCTCAGTGTCGTTATTTTACAGTTCCGTGTCTTTACTCACCGGCCGTGCTTCACACTCAGTGTCGTTATTACAGTCCGTGTCTTTCACACGCGCCATGCTTCACACTCAGTGTCGTTGATTTCAGTCCGTGTCTTTACTCACGAGCCGCTGCTTCCAACTCAGGTGTCGTTATTTTACAGTCCGTGTGCTTTACTCACGAGCCGCTGCTTCCCACTCAGTGTCGTTATTTACAGTCCGTTTGTCTTTTACTCCCGCGCCGCTGCTGTCCCACTCAGTGTCGTTATTTACAGTCCGTGTCTTTACTCACCGAGCCGCTGCTTCCCACTCAGTGTCGTTATTTACAGTCCGGTCTTTACTCACCAGCCGCTGCTTCACCAAGCAGTGTCGTTATTTACAGTCCGTGTCTTACTCCCGAGCGCTCTTCACACTCGTGTAGTTATTTTACATCCGTGTGTCTTTAACTCACCGAGCCGCTGCTCCCACTCAGTGTCGTTTTTACAGCCGTTGTCTTTACTCACCGAGCCGTCTGCTTCACACTCAGTGTCGTGACTACAGTCCGTGTCTTACTCACCGAGCCTCGCTTCACAGCTCAGTGTCTGTTATTTCAGTCCGTGTCTGTTCTCATCACCGAGCCGCTGCTTTCCACACTCAGTGTCGTTATTTACAGGTCCGTGTCTTACTCAACCGCGCCGCTGCTTCACACTCAGTGTCGTTATTTACAGTCCATGTCGGTTTACTCACCGAGCCGCTTGCTTCACGCTCAGTGTCTATTATTACAGTCCGTTTCTTTACCTCACCGAGCCGCTGCTTCACAACTCAGTGTCGTTATTTACAGTCCGTGTCTTTACTCACCGACCGCTGCTTCACACTCAGTGTCGTTTTTAACAGTCCGGTGTCTTACTCACCGAGCCGCTTGCTTACACACTCAGTGTCGTTATTGTACAGTCCGTGTACTTTACTCAACCCGCGAGCCGTGGCTTCACACTCAGTGTCGTTTATTTACAGTCCGGTGTCTTTACTCACCGAGGCCGTGCTTCCCCTCAGTGTCTTATTTACAGTCGTGTTTTTACTCACCGAGTCGCTGCTTCACACCTCAGTGTCGTTATTTACAGTCCGTCTGTTCTACCGCGCCGCTGCTTCACACTCAGTGTCGTTATTTACAGTCCGTGTCTTTACTCACCGGCCGCTGCTTCCCCAGTGTCGTTATTTCAGTCCGTGTCTTTACTCACCGAGCGCTGCTTCACACTCAGTGTCGTTATTTACGTCGTGTGTCTTACTCACCGAGCCGCTGCTTCACACTCAGTGTCGTTATTTACAGTCCGTTGCTTACTCACCGAGCCGCGCCTTCCCTCCTGTCGTTATTTACAGTCGTTGTCTTACTCACGGACCCGCTGCTTCACACTCGTGTCGTTATTTACAGTCCGTGTCTTTACTCACGAGCCGCTGCTTCACACTCAGTGTCGTTATTTACAGTCCGTGTCTTTACTCACCGACCGTCTGCTTCACACTCAGTGTCGTTATTTACGTGTGCTTTACCACGAGCCCGCTGCTTCACACTCAGTGTGTTATTTACAGTCCGTGTCTTACTCACCGCGCCGCTGCTTCCAACTCAGTGTCGTTATTTACAGTCCGTGTCTTTACTACACCGAGCCGCTGCTCTCAACAGGTCGTTATTTACAGTCCGTGTCTTTAACTCACCGACCGCTGCTCTCACACTCAGTGTCGTTATTTACAGTCCGTTGTCTTTACTCACCGAGCCGTCGCTTCACCGCTCAGTGTCGTTATTTACAGTCCGTGTCTCTTTACTCACCGAGCCGCTGCTTCACACTCAGTGTGTTTTACAGTCCGTGTCTTTACTCACCGAGACGCTTGCTTCCACTCAGTGTCGTTATTTCAGTCCGTGTCTTTAACTCACCGAGCCGCTGCTTCCACCCAGTGTCGTTATTACAGTCCGTGTCTTTACTCACACCGATCGCTGCTTCCACGCTCAGTGTCGTTATTTACAGTCCGTGTCTTACTCACCGAGCCGCTGCTTCACACTCAGTGTCGTTATTTACAGTCCGTGTCTTTACTCACACGAGCCGCTGCTTACGCTCAGTGTTGTATTTACAGTCCGTGTCTTTACTCACCGAGCCGCTGCTTCACACGCTAGTGTCGTTATTTACAGTCCGTGTCTTTACTCACCGAGCCGCTGCTTCCCACTCAGTGTCGTTTATTTACAGTCGTGTCTTTACTCACGGAGCCGCTGCTTACACACTCAGTGTCGTTATTTACAGTCCGTGTCTTTACTCACCGAGCCGCTGCTTCACACTCAGTGTTCCGTTATTGTACAGTCCGTGTCTTTACCACCGACCGAGCGCTGCTTCACACTCATGGTCGTTATTTACAGTCCGTGTCTTTACCTCACCGGTCGTCTGCTTCACACTCAGTGCGTTATTTTACAGTCCGTGTCTTACTACACCGAGCCGCTGCTTCCACCTCAGTGTCGTTATTACAGTCCGTGTCTTTACTCACCGAGCCGCTGCTCACACTCAAGTGTCGTTATTTACAGTCCGTGTCTTACTCACCAGCCGCTGCTTCCCACTCAGTGTCGTTATTTACAGTCCGTGTCTTTACTCACCGAGCCGCTGTCACACCCGTGTCGTTATTTACAGTCCGTGTCTTTACTCACCACGACGCCGCTGCTTCACACTCAGTGTCGTTATTTACAGTCCGGTGTCTTTACTCACCGACGCCGCTGCTTCACACTCAGTGTCGTTATTTACAGTCCGTGTCTTTACTCACCGAGCCAGCTGCTTCCCACTCAGTGTCTTATTTACAGTCCGTGCTTTACTCACCGAGCCGCTGCTTCCCATCAGTGTCGTTATTACAGTCCGTGTCTTTACTCACCGACGCCGCTGCTTCCCACTCAGTGTCGTTATTTACAGTCCTTGCTTTACTCACCGAGCCGCTGCTTCCCACTCAGTGGTCGTTATTTACAGTCCGTGTCTTTACTCACCGAGCCGCCTTCTCCACTCAGTGTCGTTATTTACAGTCCGTGTCTTTACTCACGAGCCGACTGCTTCACACCACTCATGTAGTTCTTTATCAGTCCGTGTCTTTACTCACCGAGCCGCTGCTTCGCCACTCAGTGTCGTTATTTACAGTCCGTGTCTTTACTCACCGAGCCGCTGCTTCACACTCAGTGTCGTTAGTTACAGTCGTGTCTTTACTCACCGAGCCGCTGCTTCACACTCAGTGTCGTTATTTACGTCCGTGTCTTTACATCACGAGCCGCTGCTTCACACTCAGTGTCGTTATTTACAGTCCGTGTCTTTACTCACCAGCGCCCTGCTTCCACTCAGTGTCGTTATTTACAGTCCGTGTCTTACTCACCGAGCCGCTGCTTCACCTCAGTGTCATTATTACAGTCCGTGTCTTTCTCACCGAGCCGCTGCTTCACACTCCATGTCGTTATTTACGTCCGTGTCTTTACTCACCGAGCCGCTGCTTCACACTCAGTGTCGTTATTTACAGTCCGTGTCTTACCTCACCGAGCCGCTGCTTCACACTCAGTGTCGTTATTTACAGTCCGTTGTCTTTAACGTCACCGCGCCGCTGCTTCACACTCAGTGTCGTTTTATACAGTCCGTGTGTTTCCACCGGAGCCGCTTCTTCACACTCAGTGTCGTTATTTACAGTCCGTGTCTTTACTCACCGAGCCGCTGCTTCACACATCAGTGTCGTTATTTACAGTCGCTTGTCTTTTACTCACCAGCCGCTGATTCCCACTCAGTGTCAGTTATTTACAGTGCCGTGTCTTTACTCACGAGCCGCTGCTTCCCACTCAGTGTCATTATTTACAGTCCGTGTCTTTACTCACCGAGTCGCTGCTTCACACTCAGTGTCGTTATTTACAGTCCGTGTCTTACTACTCACCAGAGCCGCTGCTTCACACTCAGTGTCGTTTTACAGTCCGTGTCTTTACTCACCGAGCCGCTGCTTCACACTCATGTCGTTATTTCAGTCCGTGTCTTACTCACCGAGCCGCTGCTTCACACCTCAGTGTCGTTATTTACAGTCGTGTCTTTACTCACCGAGCCGCTGCTCACACTACAGTGTCGTTATTTACAGTCCGTGTCTTTACTCACCGCCGCCGGCTCTTCACACTCAGTGTCGTTATTTACAGTCCGTGTCTTTACTCACCGAGCCGCTGCTTCACACTCAGTGTCGTTATTTACAGTCCGTGTCTTTACTCACCGAGCCGCTGCTTCACACTCAGTGTCGTTATTTACAGTCCGTGTCTTTACTCACCGACCTTTTGCTATGTTGGAATTTACCTGTGAATGTTTCACATGATGCATTGCTGCTGAATGAATTATATTGGAGAGTTCACGCTGTATTAATGGTGTAATAGTGCCATCTAGTGTGAAAACGTTTATATTTCCTTTTAAAAGCAAAGTCTGCTGCAGTGTAAATTCTCTTACAAACCTATATGACAAACAATATATGATTATAATCCTAGTAGTGCAATGTAAAAGAACAAAACAAATTACAAAAAAATATCCAAAATACAGAAATGGAATTGAACGCACATAACTCTAACTACCCGTTTTACTTTTCATTTGATAAAACCAACATAATCTGAAACAGCCCTTGGAATTGCAAGTTTCCTAGTAGTATATTAAACAGCGTCTCCATATGGTACACATTCCCACAAATGGTGAAATATTTGGAAATAGTAAGTTATCTCAAAATAGACTCAACTATCTTTATACACTTGTCCATTTCTTTATGTCCTCACGCCTGGATTACTGCAATGCGCTCTACCTGGGTCTCTGGAAGAATAGCTGCGCCCCCTGCAGCTGGTGCAGAATGCTGCGGCCAGGTTGGTTACTA
>WSYH01014121.1:0-16024 GCA_036426205.1 Ascaphus truei
CCCCCCCCCCCCCCCCTGGGGAAGAACACCATGATGCCGGTGGGGGGGTGTGGGGGGAGGAATAGAGGGGGTAATTGGGGGGAGAGGGGTGGGGGAAGGTTGAGACGCGGCCGCACCGGGCCCGCCGTATGCGTGGGAAGCGGCGCGCTCACACCCCCCCGCTTCCCACTTTACCCGAGCAGAAGCCAGGAGTCACTGGCGCCATCGCGCATGCGCGGCACGGCAGTAGGCAGCGGGCGGGGAACGGCGGCCGTTATGAGCGGCGCCGGCGGCTATCGCCGCCGCCGCATGTCAGCGGCTGTGTGGGGGGTGCGGTGGCCATTAGGAGCGGCGCCGGCGGCTATCGCCGCCGCCGCATCTGATTTGTGGAGCGGGTGTGATGTCAGTGTTGGGGCCGGGCTGAGCCAGAACACAGCCCGGCCTCAACTGCCAGCACTGACGTCACATCCGTTTCATTTCTGTCTCCACAATCCATTTTTGCCCCATCACGAATGAGGTGCCACTAAGGAAGTTTCACTTAAAAAAAAAAAATCACAATTATTAAGTATTTATTTGCAAAGAACAAGAAGCCGGTTTTCAAATACCGGTGCCACTTTTAGAGTTCCTACATCCACCTTCTTTAATTCTCTCCCGGCCCTGCTTAGAATGCACGGAGCATTTCTATTTGTTAGCTAGGGAATGTTGACATGCTAAATAAATCATGATATTTCCGGAGATGTGATGGAACGATAATCCCACAATGAATTGTTTAGAAAGGAACGGATGGAGAGGGTAAGAGGGGGGAGGTGGTTGAAAGGAAATAAAACGACTGAGAAATACTACAATCACCGTTAGAAAAGGAGAACATGAAGAATGATTTTCAAAAGCTTCCGGAAAAAACAAAAACCCACAAATACATCCCCGCTTTATTTAGGTCTCCGATTATTACGGGCAGCAAAAGAGCAACATCATTTTGACTTATTAAACGGGAAATAGACGTTTATTAAAGCGTCTGGTAAATTGGCATTCGGCGCTGCTTTCGGCTTTAAAATACATTTGTTCCGCAGGATGTGCTAAACCGTATTTTATTTTTTTATCACCGTAGTTATGTAAAGCAGTCGGCGTTGGGGAGGAATTATAGGGAGCGGTTGTTAGGCAAAGCAATAACAGGAGTTATTATAGAGAGTTACTTTGGATTGTGCTGTATCAGTTGACTATGCGGAAGCCCAATTGGAGATGCCAAGTATGTGATGGGAGAAGAGGGAATGAAGTATGAGACGGCACTGGCAGCATGGCACATAGAATAAAGGTTTAAGTCTGTGTGCGGCCTCTGCCCATGGGTGAAGGGTTAAACCTGCCATCCTTGGGTTGGAGCGTGCCCCTAGTAATATGCGACCTATGATATCGGTGTGTATGAGTTTCTGTGTCACTCATTGTGTGCCAGTGACAATGGCTGTGTATCAGGCATACAGTGAGTCCCTATCGGGGCTGCCCCGGTGGGCAGGTGGATCTGTACTGTGGGACGGTGCTGCGGGTCCCCCCGTGGCGGCGGCCGGTGGCTCTCCAGCTCACTGACCACCTGCATTACTCTCCCTCCCTCCTGACGGTGACGGGATCCGACTTCCACCTGACCGGAGGAGGGAGCTGGAGGCGGGAGCAGGGGAGTCCCCCTGGAATGTCAGGACCGCTCCTCACCCCCAAGATGTGTGTTTGTGTTAGAGTAAGTGGTAAGAGAGAGGGGGAGGGGGTCTTACATTCTCCGGAGCGGCCCTCCTCCTGCATCCATTCAAAATCCGGTGTCAAATCCATTGACAGATTTGTCCCAGTTTTAATCCGTACGGATTAATCCCAAACTTGCCATTGGATACAATCCGGATGGAGTTTTAAGAATCCAATCCCCGGATTCCACAACCCGTTGCCGGATTGTTAAAAATCCGACCACAGATTATTAATCCGACCACAGATTATTAATCCGACCACAGATTATTAATCCGACCGCGTGGATTATTAATCCGACCGCGTGGATTATTAGTGATAGATAACAACGGCAGAAATCCGCGGACCAAAGAAACCGGTCGATCCTACCCGGCAAAAAAAAATTGCCCGTCTTCAGACGGGAATTTGTAGTGGAGGAAATCTGCTAAAGAGTATAACTTTCTCCTGGGGCGATCAACAACATAGTAATAATAGTTTGTTCTTGTATCGCGCTGCTAGTTTTACATAGCGAGACATTTTGCAGGCGCAGGTCCATGCCCTGTGGAGCTTACAATCTATTTTTTTGGTGCCTGAGGCACAGGGAGATAAAGTGAGTTGCCCACGGTCACAAGGAGCCGACACCGGGAATTGAACCAGGTTCAAACGCACGGCCAGTCAGTGTCTTTTACTCACTGCTCCTTCTCCAGTGCATAGAAAGTGAGGAGCGTTTGGACATTATAGGACATTACATTTAGTTAGCAGTGTAGTTATTAAATCTACTATATATTTGTGAAAGCACTGTATGTCTGCGTCCCTAGCGGCAATCTCATTGGTCCCTTGGCCCGCCCGCCCCTGCACACCTCTCATTGGCCTGAGGCGGAGTGACGGGCCAAAGGACACACAGGGACACACACAATTGTTTCATATTTAGGATATTCTTATGTCTAGCCCAAGCATGTTTGAATTCCCTTATTGTATTAGCCCCTGCCGTAGGAATGCAAACATGCTTGAGATACTTGGAATGATCATGTGTTTAAAAAATATGAACTTGCTCAGTTGGACTACCCTTTAAATCAAATGGGAAATACAAATAAGTTGTTTTACACTGACAAAATCACTCTATTTCCAAGTGTGTACAGTACAGTATGACACTCCTGTCATCCTGAGCCCAGTTTGTATGCATCCTAGGTTCTCCTAGCAGACCCAAGCCTCCATTGGAGGTATTCTTATTATTATTATTAGACGTAACAATGAGCTCTCAACACTAACAATTCTACTGACATTCAGTGGGATTTAGGGTCCCAACAACTTGTTAGTTTAGGTCAGTGATTCCCTAAAAGAAATGTAATGATGATAATGATGTCAGTTAATATTTATGTCCAATAATTGTATTCTGCTGCCATTTCTAATTGAATTAATCAAGCCAGCTATTAAATGTTGTACTTCAATGTTATAAGTAAGGTAGAACGTTGTTGGTTTACTTAAAGAATATAAACCCTACCAGATTAATAGCATTGCTTACAAGCATACGATAAGTGGGCTAGGGTTCTGCAAAGTCCCTGTGTACTCTGCAACTGAACTAAACAAAGCAGGATACGAGGGAATGAATCACAGAGGTCATTATTACCTCTCCTGGAGGGATGCCCACACAGAGCCGATCGACAGCTGGCTTCCTCTTCCTTCTATAAATCTGAAAATCAAAGTCACCTCCGCTTATTAACACCTGTAACCCTTGGCGAGGAACAGCACAGGAAAACAAACAAACTCTCTACGTTTGATGGCATATAGTTGAATATAAAAACAGAGATCCAAGGACATTATTGGTTTTGGGGTGGCTAGAGACTCCCACGTGAGAAATGGGATATTCGTGCATATATTCTCCTGTGACGCATACAGCATTCACACATTTTCTGATTTCAGGCCGTTTGTTTCTAAAAATGACAGATATTGATCATAGATTGTTCCTACAGAGGGATCTGAGGTGAATCAATAATGAAGCAGCAATCCTCTCCCTTCACAGTTCACTAATTGGCTTTCAGAAAATGAATGATCTGCGTAGGATATTTACTTCTGAGGGATTCGTTCTCTTTATGTTTGCCTGTGCCCTGCTTTAAGAATCAGAGTTAAAAATGTGGAAAATGTTTTAAAGGTATAGAGGCTTTAACGCCTTTATTCTTGGAGGGGGTTTCTATGTCTTGCACTGTAACTGCCACCAGCAATAAAGAGGTTAATCTACAGCAGGATTTCTTGCAAGTGTGAGCTTTGCCTGTTAGGTGCCTGGGGGTTACATATGGATGACAAGTCAGCATCACTTCTAAACAGCAGGTGAGAACATGTCTTTACCTTTGTCATCCCATTGATCTCCAAGATGTCACTCCGACCCCCTTCACTCATTATCCTCTGACGCTCTCTGGCCACGTCCTCATCCTCATCAACCACAGGGGGAAGTTTGGCATTCACTGCCCTTGAGGACAAAAAACATAAGAGATTGAATGATTCCAGTTTTACGACCAATGCTTTTTTTAAATTTTTTTTTTGCAGTTTAATGCACTGTGGTAACTGAACAGAGAGAGAAAGTGATCACACAAGATGATAGAGAGCTAGACTTTAACCACAAGGGTCATTTGAGAAGGGAGTATCTTACACTATATTAGTGAAAGCACTGTATGTTTGCATGCCTGCCTGGATGTCCGGTGTCCCTAGGGGAAATCTCATTGGTCCCTTGGCCCGCCCGCCCCTGCACACCTCTCATTGGCCTGAGGCGGAGTGACGGGCCAAAGGACACACAGGGACACATACACACACAGGGAACACAGGGACACACACACACAGGGAACACAGGGACACACACACACAGGGACTAGCAGGACACACGCCTCACATTTTTACATCACTTATAGCACCAAAATATACATTGTACTGTGGTGTGGTTACAATAAACCATTTTTACACAACATGGTATTACATTTTCTTCCATCTTTCTTTTCAATATTATTATCCAACCTTTACAACAAACAGTCACCTATTGTTCCACAATTTATAAATAATACTACCTATTACGCATTTACATCCCGGGCAACGCCGGGTCTCTCAGCTAGTTGTATTTAAAGCAAACGCCGGCACAAAACAAAGCACCGCTTCAAAAGAACTATGTTGATACCTTTCTTCCCCCTCCCCCTCGTGCTTTATAATAGTATTCTGTGTTTGCTGTAGCAGTAATTGATGCAGCGTACCAGATGTAAATACATACTAGGAGAATATTGGATGCAGAGCGGTAAGACATATTATAATATATAGCAGGTGACAGAGCAATGAATATTATACGCCTTGTTATAAGGCGTTTATTTTGTCTCTTTTGTTGTTTTTTCTAGCTCTAAGAGTTTAGTGTTGAGGTTTGGATAGATTTCAGCGGTTTTATGAGGAAATAGGGGAGGACAGTTTGTAAAAGGAACAAGGGGGAGGAGTATAGTAATACATAGATCCTAGACATAGTACTACTAACTTTACTGCTATATCACGACGAGCATACCCAGTGTTACCGGCGCCATCATCGGCGAGAAACCCCGCGGTGACGTCACCAATCCGGAAGTGTTTCAACGGAGGGGAGAGAGAGTTTTTTCTGCTGGTGTGGAGCTCGGTTTGAAGCAGCGATTGAGGACAGAGCTGCAAACGTGTTTATCTACTCTTGGGAGTAAGGACTTCAAGACTTCCCACTTAACTGCACAGGAACCGGTGTGAGAGGAACCAGCCTCCATCTGCATGAGAGGACATCTTATCCGGCTTCCACGTGTTTGGGTAACATTATCCCAAAATTGCCTGATTATTACTATTTTGATGTACGCCTAATACTCACCTTTTTATTCTTTATGTAGGTCCTGAGTCATGCCGGTTTTAACTCATGACGTACTAGTATACATGTAATTATAGATCTCGTTACAATAGGGGTAGTATATATAGTAAAATATATTACAAAAATATAGTAAAAATACTATACTATATCCATCTATCTATATATACCCAGGTCTCTCTAGTAATCTCTGGATATGTATGTATGTAATGTAGC
Source organism: Ascaphus truei (assembly GCA_036426205.1). NCBI lineage: Eukaryota > Metazoa > Chordata > Amphibia > Anura > Ascaphidae > Ascaphus > Ascaphus truei. The sequence goes on from WSYH01014121.1 coordinate 5,738, forward strand.
GGTCATGTCTACACTATCATTTAATCTAATAGGTGTATATACATCTTTAGTACAAAGGGCGGGGTTGCAGGAACCGGTAACACGAAGAAATTCTCCGTTGTGCCCCTGAATAGTAGAGTGAGAGGTAGACCCCTGAATTATTATGTCGTGGAAAGAAAGAGGACCGTTGTCCCACACCACACCAACCCAAACACTGTTATACCGCCAAACAAAAAATGTCAATATAATTTTTAATGCACTATGAGCGTCGTGCGCTGTGTTTTTTGTGTTATTTTCTGCTAGCTTTAGGGGGTTCCTGAGCCCTCCCTTCTACCGCAGCTGCAGACGCTAATTATTATTAAGGTCACGTATTTATTTTTATTTTCACTACATCACTATTAACAATAGTTGCGCACTATTCTCTTAACTCACTCACATGCTCTATGTACTTGCTCTGTTCCACCATGATATTTTGTCCAGCTGGTCTGGGATGTATAAGATAATCTTGATTCTTCTCCCCAGTGTGTTGTCTCATCGGATACTGTAGCTCATATTATTTATAGATCCATGTGGTTCAGTTGTGCATTTATTTGTGTTTTCTTAGGCTAGGCAGCGTCTCACCTTTGCGAGGACACGGGGGACTTGCTTTGAATGCGTTTTAGTGATTGTATGTAATAAACTGATTTATATTTTCTTCTAGACCTGAGTGCCCAGTTTTTGGGATGCTTTCTCTCTTGGTGGTAATATTATTATTCCAGCAGCACCGTCAGGGGTTATATTGTCCGACCTTACTGTAGTGATTGTGGTAATAATTATAGGCTTATCTGTTGCAGGATATCTTCGTGTGGTGTGGTGGTGTTGTTATATTATATATATATATATATATATATATAATATATATATATGTATATTAATTATATATATATATATATAAATATATATATATATATATATATATATATATATATATTATATATATATTATTCGATAATAATCATATATATCGATATATATGCGCATACAACTGTATGCTCATCTGCATGTCTTAGGCAGGTCTGCAACCCCGCCTTTCCCCATTATCACCCAGCATACAGCACTTCCACTGCAGCAAGGGATTCTGGGAAATGACATGCAAATGAGCACACAGTGTCACTTTTTTGCCTCAAAAACCATTTTTAACATGGTTCCCTATAGGCTTAAGCTTTCTGCATGGTCACAGCTTTGAGCACAGCCAGGGTTAAGGTGCATACCCAGAAAACCACTAATATATATATAATGTCTGTGTGTGTGTATTACACACAGAGTACAGTACATGCCAATTGACACACTTATACAGACACACTAAAACACACACTGCTACTCACCCATTAATACACTCTTACACATACACACATTGATGAACACACAGACACACTCATACACACACATGAACACACTGATTCACACATACAGACACACCGATACTCATACAAACACACTGAAATACACACATACACATATATATATATACATATATATATATATATATACACACACACACTGATCTACACATACAGTACATTGATACATACACAGACTCTGACACACAGGGCTGCAGACATCTTTCCTAGGGCCCAGGATTAGTTTACGCTGGGCCACACTCCCAGTGTCAACGCCCTTGAGAGAGCCCCCCTCTTTTTCTCACACCCGTTTCTCTCTCCTCCCTCTCATCCTCTACCTCCTCCCTCTCTCACACCCTTCTGCCACACCCTCACCTCTCTCTGTCTTCCACCCTCACTTCCCATCTCTCTTTCTCCCTCACCCCCACCTCTAGCTTCTGCGCCCCCACCTCTCTCCCAAGCCCCCACCTTTCTCTCCCACACCTCTACCTCTCTCCCATGCCCTCAACTGTCTCTCCCACCACTCTGTCCCACCCCTAGCTGTCACTCTCACGCCCCCACCTATCTCTCCCACACCTCACCCTCCTTCCCCCAAATAAATATAACTCCCTATATAACCCTATAATAACTCGCTCCCCTAATACACAGAGCCCCCCTCTCCAATACACATACTGACCCACCTCCCCCAAAACACATAACAACCCCCTCCTCAATACACATAAGCCCTCCCCCAAAACTCATAAACCACCTCCCCAATACACATACCCCCCTCTCCAATACACATAATAACCCCCCTCAGACACATAACTAACACACATGCATACCTTAGGGGGGAGGCCTCCGAGGCCGCACTGATCAGTTGGGCCTGACTTCTGGCACCACCTTGAGAAAGGTCCCACTGGGGGACCGAAACGTCGGTTTATGTGTCTTTTTCAATACAAAACTTGTGATCAAACTTACCAGAGTGCTGTCTCCTGATCTCGTGCTTCAAACGGTATCGTGTGGTTTATTATTGCTTTATGGGACAAGCACCCAATTTTTTCTACTTGCAAGTGGAGTGCCGGCTGCTTCTGTGGATTATATATATACTAGCTGATATACCCGGCGTTGCCCGTGATGTAATGTTCTGCCTCCCCCATCCTCCCTCTCAACTCCCTTCCCCCCCTCTTCACAGCTGTTCAGGCTTCCCCCCTTCTCTCCTTACTCTCTCTCTCTCCCCCCTCGCTCTCTCCTCTCTCTTCCCCCCCCCCTCTCCTCCTGACTTCCCTCTCCCCCCCCTCTCCTGACTCCCTCCCTCCCCCCCTTCTCTCCTGACTCCCTCTTTCCCCCCCCCCCTCTCTCCTGACTCTCTCCCCCACCCTCTCACCTGACTAACTCCCCCCCCCCCCTCTCTCCTGACTGAATACAACCCCCCGCCTGTCCGCTGTGCGCCGCCAACTTACCGGGGGCAGCTGCAGGAGGAAGGGGGTCCTTCCGGAGGCTGCCTGCCCACTGCTTGTCCCCCCGCCGGGGAGAGAGGGAAGTGAGCGTTGGCGGCTGGGGCAGGAGGGCCGTGCCGCGCTTTCCCTCCGTCCGGGAGCCGGTGGGGGGGAGGGAGAGGGAGAGAGAGAGGGAGAGAGAGAGTGACGTCATAGAGCCGGGTGACATCATAGAGCCACCAATCTGATTGGCCAGAGGCTGAGGACCAATCAGATTCACCGCAGCTAGTACCAACCTTTCGATTTTATATATTAAGATATGAGAAACCAAGAAGTGGCGCCTATTGATGACTATACTGAAAAAATAGGGAAGGGGTGGGGGGGGGGGGGGGGGAAATAATAAATGATGACTGTGATGAACTAGTAAACCAAAAAAGTATAGGAGTACATGAACACAAATATAAGTATCAACTATAAAAAATGAAAATAAAAAACCATCAGCTAATATGAAAATGGTATAAGACAATCAAAAAAATATATAAAAAAAAAATTATAAAAATAGAAGATACAAAAACCAGTCCCAGATCACTGTCCTCCAGAGTCTTTGCAGCCTGTTTGAGGGGAACATCACTCCCTTGAAGATATCTATAGGAAAAACAAACAGAAAACAGGCGCACTCATAGTGTAGTAAGGTTGACAAATTTATATGGGACTGGAATTAAAATATGAACTGCGCACTCACAAACGGATCAAATAAAATCGCATGTATGAGATAATATATATATATATATGCCCATTACACGTCTGCCCATTTCACCACAGTCATATAGCATCTATGGTGTCTATATCTCCAAATACTGTAGTAGTCTTTTTCTCCTGTCTTGCTTGATACACCATCCGTCATGCTCCCCATCCCCAACATACTGTAACACAGAGGTGCGCAAACTATCCCCCGTGCACTCCCCTGCCTGCTCTCCTCGGTGCCTCACGCCGCCCCTCCCCCCTGCTCGACCCCAGCGTCAAATGACGCGCGGAGTCATGGGACGTCACGTCGCCATGGGACGTCACGTCGCCATGGTAATGTGACATCACGTGACGCCGGGTTACCAGGACGATGTGTCGCTGGAAGGGATGGTAAGCGTGTTATAAAGGCCTTCCGTCCCCCCCTTCCCCGGCATTTAATTTAAATGCCTGGGGGGAGAGCGCGGGACCTCTATAACTTCAGTGCCCCCCCCCCCAGAAAATCTTCCCCGCCCCCCAGTTTGTGCACCGTTGCTGTAACATACCTGATTTAAAAAAAATTACAATTCTAAATAATCTCCTTCGAACTTGTCTTGTCGGAAAAAAAAATATTACCACGTATTCTTTGCCGAACAATGGAAACGATCATAAAGCCCCTTATTATTTCTTATGAATATTTTTGCGAAACAGACGATAAATGACATGAAAAACTTAAATGGGACGCAAAAAAAACCCAACAAAAAACAGCTCCAGATTACATGACTGTGACGATGAACAATCCTAATACTGTACATACAGTAATACCAATATCGCATTTCAAATAAATAAATAAATAAATCTAACACCCACTTTTGATACATGGGTCATAATAAAAAAATAAAAAGAAATCAGTTAAAAAAAAAAAAAAAAAAATTTCCGGAAAATTAAAAAAAAAATAGATAAAAAAACAACCCAAACTATTTTAATAATCAAAAAAAAAAAAAATTAAATGTAAAAAAAATGCCGTGACCCGGATTCGAACCGGGGTTGCTGCGGCCACAACACAGAGTACTAACCACTATACGATCACGGCGAGCTATGCAGCAAGTGCATGCAACCCTGCAACCGAAATAGAGAGTCATGGTAGGGGCCAAGAGACCAGCAATATTACAAGTTAAGTTTATTCATACCTACTTTTAGTAGACAGTCTCAGCAAATTTGTGAAATAATCCGCAAAACATTGGAACGTGCTGGGCCTTAACATCGATCTAAAGGCCTATATCAACAAGCCACCACAATATGTATTTCGGAAGGCAAAAACATTTGGACATTAGGTGGATAAATAGTTTGTTATACTCAGACAAAAATGCCAATTCTTCATCAAAGTTAAGAGGTTTTAAATCTTGCGGCAACTGTACTGTAAGCCGCTATGCAATGCCTTTAAAGGCAATTAAAGCTGCAGTTCAGGCAATATCCTGCATGTGTGTTTTTTTAATAAATCCGTTCTGTAGTAAGAAAAAATACTTGTAGCATTTTCTGTTTTAAAAAACAACAACTTTGAAAGACCAATTTTCTTGTATTCTATTTTAACAAGCATGCTTGTTCCTATAGCAACGATTTACATTCCCCATATTTAAAGATGTCGCCAAACTTTGCCGATCAATAGACGGAGAACGAATTGACCGGCAGCTATGCAGTTCTTTAGGTAATTAGAGATTGCCCACATGAAACTATTGAAGTAAAAAAAAAAAAAAAATTTAAAAAAAGACTGAACTGCAGCTTTAAAAGACTTTATATGGAGGGGGAGCGGCTCAGTGAGTAACGACACTGACTGGCACTGAGTGTGAAGCAGGGGAACCTGGTTCAATTCCTGGTGTCAGCTCCTTGTGACCTTGGATAAGTCACTTTATCTCCCTGTGCCTCAGGCACCATAAAACATGGATTGTAAGCTCTATGGACAACTAGCAGCGCTATACAAGAACATATTATTATCATACAAAAGAGACTTATAAGATTGGGGTCCCTGCTAACCTGCAACTTACAATTATGTTATCAACATGCTCAAATGTGGCTGTGGTGCCAAGTATATATGGAGAACCATACGCCCCCTAAAACAGAGAATTGTAGAGCATGTGAGGTCTATAAAAAACCATGATGAGAGGTACCCAGTATCAAGACATTTCTCTGCATGACCATCGGGCAGGTTGGACACGGTCACATTGAGTGCCACTGAACAGATACGTGAGAGGTGATAGAGGAAACCACTCACAATCGCAGAAATGTTTTGGATATACACACTGGGCTCCCTGTCTCCCTTTGGGGATGAACATCGATTGGGATCGGTTCGACCAATGAGGGCGAACCAGCTCCGTGACGTCACTGGCCCGCCCATAGACACACGCCCCCGGACAGGTCGCGAACGAAGGCCAGGGAAAGCACCCGCTTTCCCTCAGCCTCTGCGCGCCTCCGCACGGCTGCTGTGACTATGGACGCAGCGTTATGTGATCTAACAAGCTGCTATATTCACCAGCTACATTATAGCTGATAAGTCACCTGTGCTCAATTTTTGTATTAGATAATTTCCCCCTCCCTGAATAGGTAGAAGACAGGTCTTATATGACTGATAGGTTGGTATATATTATGTATACTCATTTTGATGTGAGTATGAGCTTACATTCAATATTTATTATATCTCTATGGTCTATATGCTTTTTTTTTTATATTGACCAGACTTGCTTTTCCTCAGTTATGTAAGGTTTATATTGTCGGTTTATAATATTTATATTTCTCCATTATATATATTATATTGATTTGTTTTGGGTGTAGCCCATTTACCCTCTAATGTGAAGGGTCTACTAGTGCTGGCGGTACCTGTCGGCTCACGGGGATCTGAGCCTCCGCTACTGGGAGCCTCGGGTAACGAATTTACTGAGTGGCAGCGCCTCCACCTGCACGGGATCCCAATTGGAGGGGATAACCCTGAGCAGGAACTATTAATAACAGTCCACAGGTTATAAGAATAACAATAATAACATTTACTGTGAGCAATAACCATAAACCACATACAGGCAATAGCAATACTAATGGTTACAGCTATACCCCACCACCGTGTATCCCCCACCGCATACCCACAGTACCAGAGGTGTCCATTGGTCACTTCACCCAATAAGAGTCCCCAAAAGATGCCCACCCCTCTAGGCGTGATCAGCGACTTATTATACCGGTGTTGGTGCACGTTTGGTGAATGGTACCTGCCGGGTGTGTCCACACCCGGGTGCGCTAACAACGGGAAGCAGGGGATCCGGCGATCCAATGATATCCTCCGCTGGATGGGATGTCTCCATCTGGAGTGACTTTCGCGATGATGGTCGCTCCCTCTCTGGCAGTCTGGTCACAGACTGCAGCAGCAATAGTTCAAATGAAACCACTGTGGCCCTAAGCTGGCTAATCACTAAAAGGGCAGGATCCCTAACTGAAGGGGCCTTCCCTAAAGCAGCCACAATCTAGGGTGAGTTGGGGCCTAGGGGATCTCTGGCCTAGTGCAGAGGTTCACAGACCCCTGCACCTATACAACCTCCCCTAGCTGTGTCCCAGCTCCAACTGCCAGCAAGACCTCAGAGCACCAACTGTAACAACTGCCTCAGCAGGGAATCCTAGCACTCCATTGGCCAGGCCTAGTCACCTGACTCCGTAGCAACCTCCCTTCTCTCAAGCTGCAGTGGAGGTAAAAGCCAAACCAGGGAACCCAGGCCACATGGGTATTCGTTTTTATCCTGTTTTTCACTATTTTGTTATTTCAATATGCTTATATGAGTGGCATATATGTTTTTATTGATCAATGGAACATTTCTTTTATTTGTCCTATTAAATCATTATTATTGCCCTAAATGGCCATTATGTTTGTGGGAGGCATGGATTGATCTGTCCTTAGCCCGTGTTATACGCTTGTCCATTTCCCTACTGTATATTAGGGGATGGGAAATAGTGTATATGGAGTTTTGTGGGAGCTCAAATGCTATGACCTTACACATCCATAGTGTATATAGAGGTAACCAGCAGGAGGGTTGTACTCTTTCCGTTTTTTAATGCAGTTTAAATAAACATTATTTTTTATTTGCCACATGACCTGTTTTGTTGCTGTGCACCATACAATACATTTTTTTCACTATGATGGGAAATAGTGATCTGATACCTTCATGGACATGCCATCTTGCCTTACACCATGATGGTTAAGAGGTTAAGTTAGAAGCTTGGTTACTCATTGCATATTCTCTTTTGCAACATAGATGACGCTCGCGCGTTCGTTACGAGCGTCACGCCAGCTCCACAGCTTAGCTGTGTCTGTCTCGCGAGACGCTCTCAATGCATGCGCGGCGTCACTTCCGGTTCCGGCTCAGTACCGGGTCCCTGTATGCATGAAACTGATGGGACTGTAAGTGAAGGATATACTCTTTGACAATGGGCACTTGTGCCCGAAACGCGTCAGAGTTCTTTTACCCCACCATGTCTTTGTTTGTCTCCTATGTCTAGCCCTTAATAAATTGGTTTTTAACCCCGTTTTTGGGTGTGCCGTACCCCTCGTCTTTTCACCCCTGTATGCTCCACATCTCTCCACCGAGGATTGTACTATATTACAAGTTACGCCTCGTCTCTGGCACCGGCCCGTCTGATGGATGAACGGGATCGCCCCCTGCTCATCCATCTGCCTGTGACTCATGTGGCCAGAAATCCCCCTGTTATCCCTAAGAGTGTATAACCATGTCTCTATTCCGCGTATGTTGTGCTATGTTAACTGTAAACTGTATTTCTTTATTCCCTGGGCATGCGAAGCTGGTAATACGATTACCCATCATGCCCAGCCCGGAATCCGGGTTGTGCTGGTTCTACGGGAGGAGATTGACGACAAGGGAGGATGGGGAAGCGCAGGCCTCTAATCTGGGAGATGTTGGGCCGAAGACCGGAGCCATTGTCGGCCCAGACAGAGAGGCGTCTTTCTACCCAAGAGGCAGCGAGCCGGCACTGAGAGCAGGGGGAGGTAGGCGCGGCTCTCATTGGCTGGTTTGTAATTCCCGCCCTCCTTGTCTCAGCCACCCCGTCACACCCCCAGCCCAGATTGGCCAACACAGGCGAGCCACCCCGCACTGTGATTGGCTCCTCACACAGCATCCGGGCTGTGATTGGTCGCTGCCTCGTTTTCCATGTTTCTCTAGAGAGAGGGGGACTGTAGAAAAGCAGCGGCCGATCTGCATGTCGCAGATCTCTCCTGGGCTGGCGTGCAGATAGACTAAGCGGTGGGGTCTGAAGACGTGACAGAGACGCCCGAAGTCGAGGCTGCTTGCACGCTGAGCGGGAGTCTTGAAGTTGCCTTGCCCCAGCTTGCATATAACTGCTCCGGCGAAGTCATTGTGGTGGCGCCGGACTCCCAGGATTCCTTTTGCATTGCTTTGAGGTTGTGAGTATAGCTCTGTTGCGTCTCTCGGCTCCGTCCGAAATAAACACCCGCTTATTTAAATCTCTGTATCCCGTCTGGTGCTTGATCCCATGAAAGAGTCCTGGTCATCCCGTGACACTGTCATTTTTCCTGTCATCCAAAATGAAAATATACTGACCCAATCCAATCCTGAACATTTTAAGAACCAAAATCAAAACACAGGGTCAAGAGCATACACAATGTCCACTTTTACACCCAGTTTACCAAACAGACACACTGGCACATGCAATGACACAAACAGATGTTGCCCGGACACACTCGTACACTGTTGTTTGACTTCTGACACGAACATTCCGTGCGATGCCTAGGACATGTTGGTCGACCTCCAGACCACCTTGAGCGCAGAGGATCTGTGAAATTCCCAACGTGTCGCGCCTAGCCTGATGCTCAGGGATCACTACGGGAATCAATCTCAATGACGAGCACACGCAGCCGTAGGGAGGCGGCGGCGGCGGCGACAGCAGCAGAACCGCGTGTCTCAATTAGATCTTGACATTTCCAAGCATTCCGATTTCCCTGCAATTTTCTGGTTGCACGGATGTATAATGAAGTACCTTTTAATAGCCGTACAGTCGTAACCACCTGCTAACTCTAAATCACCCATATTCCTATTATCCTGTTTTTGTTGATGGCATTATTATTATATACCCCTCCTCCCCCCCTCCACTCCCCTTCACTTTAATGAGCACATTTCTTTTAAAGAAATACTCACCCACAGGCTCGATTTCTTATAGAAACGACGTCCGCTTCCTAGTTTGTTTCCCCGGCCTGGGAATCGGGTACTTAAAGGGTTAATTGTGTGTTAATTTCATTTTTATGTGTCGGGCTTCGTGGCTCATGATGTGCATCCAGGACAAGAACACGGATTAGCACATTATTTGGTGTAGGCACCTGGAAGCACAATATGGAACGGTTAATGGAGCAATAATATTAATATAACTCCTCCTATTTCTCCATATAACCTCTCCCTATACCTCCTCCTAATACTCCATATAACCCCTCCCTATAACCCCTTCATATTACTCCATATAACTGCTCACTATAACTTCTCCTATTCCCCCATATAACCTCTCTCTATAACACCTCCTATTGCTCTATATAACACCTCCCTATAACTGCTCCTATTGCCCAATATAACTAGGGTGAACAGATTTTGAAAAAGAAAAACCGGGACACATTTTTTTTTTTACATAACAGTTTATTTATTGTAGTACACTTATACTTTACTACCATTAGTCCTTGTTACATAGTTACACGTGTGTGTGTGTGTGTGTGTGTGTGTGTGTGTGTGTGTGTGTGT